>CAUYPK010086502.1:0-20537 GCA_963574355.1 Loris lydekkerianus | reverse complement strand
CTATGCAGAAGCTTTTTAGTTTGAGCAGGTCCCAGTAGTGTATTTTTGAAGCTGCTTCAATTGCCTGGGGGGGTCCTCCTCATAAAATTCTAGCCCAGACCAATTTCTTCAAGGGTTTTCCCTGCACTCTCTTCTAGTATTTTTATAGTTTCATGCCTCAAGTTTAAATCTTTAATCCAGTGAGAGTCTATCTTAGTTAATGGTGAAGGGTGTGGGTCCAGTTTCAGTCTTCTACAGGTTGCCAGCAAGTTCACCCAGCACCATTTACTATCAATTTATACTATAGTCTGAGGTCTTGTAGCATGATTCCTTCCGCTTTGTTTTTATTTCTGAGTAATGTCTTGGCCATTTCAGGACTTTTTCTGATTCCATTAAATACTACCAAGAATATAAAGTATTATTTTTTCAAGATCTTTAAAGTATGATAGTGGAGGTTTAATAGGGATTGCATTAAAATTGTATATTGCTTTGGGTAGTATGGACATTTTAATAATGTTGATTCTTCCCAGCCATGAGCATGGTATGTTTTTTCATCTGTTAACATCTTCAGCTATTTCTTTTCTTAGAGTTTCATATTTCTCTTTATAGAGATCTTTCACATCCTTTGTTAGGTAAACACCCAAATATTTCATCTTCTTTGGCACTACTGTGAACAAAATAGAGTCCTTGACTGTTTCTTCAGCATGACTAATGTTGGTATATATAAAGGCTACAGATTTATGAGTGTTGATTTTGTAACCCGAGACACTGCTGTATTCCTTGATCACTTCTAAGAGTTTTTAGTAGAATCACTGATGTTTTGCAGATATACAATCATACCATCTGCAAAGAGTGTAAGTTTGATCTCTTCTGACCCTATATGGAAATGCTTGATCACCTTTTCTTGCCTAATTGCAATGGCTAAGACTATCATTACAATGTTAAGCAGCAATGGAGACAATGGGCAATCATGTCTGGTTCCTGATCTGAGTGGAAATGATTTCAATTTAACTCCATTAAACACAATATTGGCTGTGGTATAGGTATACCAGAAGTGGAAGAAAATGCCCCCAGAGGAATTGAAGCCATACTAGAGAATATTATAAATGAAAATTTCCCAAATATCACTGAAGATTCTGACACACTCATTTCAGAGGGATATTGAACCCCAGGTCACCTCAACTCTAACCGAGCTTCTCGAAGATACATTGTGATAAACCTTTCCGATGTCAAGACAAAAGAAAAGATTCTACAAGCTGCCCAGAGTGAGTGCCAGTTGACTTACAGGGGCAAACCAATCAGAGTGACTGCAGACTTATCTAATGAAACTTTCCAAGCAAGAGGACAATGGTCATCTACCTTTAATGTACTTAAAGAGAACAATTTCCAGCCCAGAATTCTATATCCTGCTAACCTAAGCTTTAAAATTGACAGAGAAATCAAATCATTTTCTGATAAACAAACATTGAGAAAATTCACCACAACAAGATGAGCGCTGCAGGAAATACTTCACTTTGTTCTACACACTGACCATCACAATGGATCAACAGCAAAGTAAGACTTAGCAATTAACAGACAGAACCTAACTTCCACACTGACGCAAAAGACAAAACTAAGCAATGGACTCTCACAACATAAGATGAATAGAACACTACCATACTTATCAATTATCTCAATAAATGTTAATAGCTTGAATTCCCCACTGAAGAGGCATAGATTGGCTGACTGGATTAAAAAACAGAAGCCATCCATTTGCTGTCTGCAGGAAACACACCTAGCTTCAAAAGACAAATTAAAACTCCAAGTTAAGGGTTAAAAGACAATTTTTCAGGCAAACAGAATTCAGAAGAAAAGAGGAGTTGCAATCTTACTTTCATATACATGTGGATTTAAAGCAACTAAAGTCAAAAAAGACAAATATGGTCACTCTATATTGGTCAAGGGAAAAACAGCAACAAGATGTTTCAATTCTAAATATTTATGCACCCCAATTTAAATGCTCCCAGATTCTTGAAATAGACCTTACTTAGTCTGAGCAATAGGATATCCTATAATACCATAATAACAAGGGACTTTAACACTCTTCTTACAGAGCTGGACAGATCCTCTAAACAGAAATTAAACTAAGATATAAGGGACTTAAATGAGACCCTAGAACAACTGTGCTTGATAGATGCATATAGAACACTCCATCCCAAACATAAAGAATATACATTCTTCTCATCGTCCCATGGAACATTCTCCAAAATTGATCATATCCTAGGACACAAAACAAACCTCAAAAGAATCAAAAGGATTGAAATTTTACCTTGTATCTTCTCAGACCACAAGGCACTAAAGGTGAAAATCAACTCCAACAAAAATGTTCAACCCCACATAAAACATGGAAATTAAACAACTTTCTGTTGAATGACAGTTGGGTGCAGGAAGAAATAGAAGAAATCATTAACTTCCCTGAGCATAACAACAATGAAGACACAAGCTACCAAAACCTGTGGGATACTGCAAAAGCAGTTCTGAGAGGAAAATTTATCACTTTAGATGCCTACATTCGAAAAACAGAAAGAGAGCACATCAACAAACTCACAAGCCACCTTAGGGACTTGGATAAAGAAGAACAATCTAAGCCTAAACCCAGCAGAAGAAAATAAATATCCAAAATTAAATCAGCAATTAATGAAATTGAAAACAAAAGAATCATTCAGAAAAATCAATGAAACAAGGAGTTCTTTTGAAAACATAAAATAGATAAACCTTTGGCCAGTCTAACTAGAAATAGAAAACTAAAAATCTCTAGTAACCTCAATCAGAAATGATAAATTGATGCCACAGAGATACAAGAAATCATCTCTGAATACTACCAGAAACGCTATGCCCCAACATTTGATAATGTGAAGGAAATGGATCAACATTTTGAATCACACCCTCTCCCTAGATTTAGTCAGGAAGAAATAGAGCTCCCGAAAAGACCAATTTCAACCACTGACATTGAAACAATAAAAAAACTTCCAAAAAAAAAAAAAAAATGCCCTTGTCCAGATGGCGTCACACCAGAATTTGATCAAACCTTCAAGAAAGAGCTTACTCTCCTAGTGAAGAAATTATTCCAAAAAATTGAGGAGAAAGGAATCTTCCCAACACTTTATACAAAGCAAACATCACCCTGATAACAAAACCAGGAAAAGACCCAACTAAAAAGAAGAGTTTCAGACCAATTTCACTAATGAATACAGATGCAAAAATTCTGAACAAAATCCTAGGCAATAGACTGCAGCTTATCATTAAAAAGTCACATATCATGATCAAGTAGGTTTCGTCCCAGGGATGCAAGGCTGGTTTAACATACACAAGTCTATAAATGTTATCCACTACATTAACAGAAGCAAAAACAAAGACCATATGATCCTCTCCATAGATGCAGAAAAAGCATTTGATAAAACCCAGCATCTTTTTCTAATTAGAACACTGAAGAATATAGGCATACGTGGCACATTTCTGAAACTGATTAAAGCTATCATGACAAACTCACAGCTAATATTTTACTGAGTGGTGTAAAACTGAAAGCTTTTTCTCTCAGAACTGGAACCAGACAAGGTTGTCCTCTGCCACCATTACTATTCAACACAGTACTGGAAGATCTAGCCTATACAACTAGGCAAGACAAGGAAATGAAGTGCATCCAAATGGGAGCAGACAAGGTCAAACTGTCCCTCTTTGTTGATGATATGATCTTATACTTAGAGAACCCCAAAGACTCAACCACAAAACTCCTGGAAGTCATCAAAAAATACAGTAATGTCTCAGGATATAAAATCAATGTCCACAAGCCAGTTGCCTTTGTATATGCCAATAACAGTCAAGATGAGAGGCTAATTAAAGACACAACTCCCTTTACCATAGCCTCAGAAAAAAATGAAATACCTAGGAATATACCTAACAAAGGAGGTGAAGGACCTCTATAAAGAAAATTATGAAATACTAAGAAAGGAAACAGCACAGGATATTAACAAATGAAAAAACTTACCATGCTCATGGCTGGGAAGAATTGACATTGTTAAAATATCTATACTTCCCAAAGCAATCTACTGATTCAATAAAATCCATATCAAAATACCAACATTGTACTTTCAAGACTTGGAAAAACTGATTCTGCATTTTGTATGGAATCAGAAAAAAACCCGTATAGCTAAAGCAGTTCTTAGTAATAAACAAAAGCCAGGGGCATCAGCATACCAGATTTTAGGCTGTACTACAAGGCCATAGAGGTCAAGACACCATGATACTGGCACAAAAATAGAGGCATAGATATTTGAAATCGAATATAAAACCAGGAAATGAAACTAACATCTTACAACCACCTAATTTTTGGTAAACCAAACAAGAATATACACTGGGGGAAAGACTTCCTATTTAATAAATGGTGCTGGGAGAACTGGATATCCACATGCAAAGGACTGAAACTAGACCCACACCTTTCTCCACTCACAAAAATTGATTCAAGATGTATAAAGGACTTAAATTTAAGTCATGAAACAATAAAAATCCTCAAAGAAAGCATAGAAAAAACACTGGAAGATATTGGCCTAGGGAAAGACTTCATGAAGAAGACTGCCATGGCAATTGCAACAATAACAAAAATAAACAAATAGGAATTAATTAAACTGAAAAGCTTCTGTACAGCTAAGGAGATAACAACCAAAGCACATAGACAACCTACACAATGGGAAAGGATATTTGTGTATTTTGAATCAGACAAAAGCTGGGTAACTAGGATCTATAGAGAACTCAAATTAATCCACATGAAAAAAGCCAACAATCCCATTTATCAATGGGCAAGAGACATGGATAGAACCTTCTCTAAAGAAGACAGATGAATGGCTAACAAATATATGAAAAAAATGTTCATCATCCCTAATGATTACAGAAATACAAATCAAAACCACCCTGTGATACCATCTAACCTCAGCAAGAATGGCCCACATCACAAAATCTCAAAACTGCAGATGCTGGCATGGATGTGGAGAGCAGGGAACATTTTTATACTGCTGGTGTGACTGCAAACTAATACAACCTTTTTGAAAGGAAGTATGGAGAACCCTCAAAGAATTCAAGACAGACCTCCCCATTTGATCCTGCAATCCCATTACTGGGCATCTACCCAGAAGGGAAAAAAAATCCTTTTATCGTAAGGACACTTGCACTATACTGTTTATTGCAGCTCAATTTACAATCACCAAAATGTGGAAACAGCCTAAATGCCCATGAACCCAGGAATGGATTAACAAGCTGTGGTATATGTACACCATGGAATACTATTCAGCCATATAAAAAATGAAGACTTTACATCCTTTGTATTAACCTAGATGAAACTGTAACACATTATTCTTAGTAAAGCATTACAAGAATGGAAAAGCAAGAATGCTATGTACTCAATTTTGATATGAGGACAATTAATGATAATTAATGACATGGTGGGTGTGGGCCAAGGGGAGAGCACAGAGGAAAAAGAAGGAGGGAGAGGTGGGGAAAGCAAGAGTAGAGAGAGGGAAGGAGGGAGGGGGTGAGGTCTTGATGTGTGCCACACATTTTGGAGGCAAGACACAAGTGTAAGAAGGACTTTACCTAACAAATGCAATCAGTGTAACCTGGTTTCTTGTACCCTCAATGAATTTTCAACAATAAATTTTTAAGAAAAGAATGTGTATTCAGTTTTGTTAGGATGAAATGTTCTATAGATGTCTGTTAAATCCGATTGTTGAATGGTGAAGTTTAATTCTAAAATTTATTTGCTTAGCTTCTTCATGGAGGATCTATCCAACACTGCCAAAAGAGTGTCAAAATCTCTGACTATTATGGTGCTGGAGGAAATCAAGTTACTCATGTCCATTAGAGTCTCTCTTACAAGTTGAGGCATATTCTGATTGGGTGCATAAATGTTAATATGAAATCTCATCTTGTTGAGTGTTACCCTTAACAAATATGAAGTGACCATTCTTATCTTTCCTTATTTTTGTTGGTTTAAAGCCTATTGTATCTGTGAATAAAATTGCAACATCTGCTTTTTTCTGATTTCCATTTGCCTGAAATATAGATGACCATCCCTTCACCCTGAGTCTATATTTATCTTTTAAAATAAAATGAGATTCTTGTATGCAGCAGATATCTGGCCTGAGATTTGTATCCAGTCAGCCAACCTGTGCCTCTTCAGAAGGAAATTTAAGCCATTCACATTAATTGAGAGTATTGATATGCCTGGTAGAATTTTGGGTATCAAGTTTTTCGAAAATCCAGCAGACATTTGTAATCCTGTAATCCTTTTGCCACTGTGGAGGTTGGAATTTGATCAAAAGTTTCTGAGTGAGTTTACTTTTGTGGTGGAGGATTGTGCTGGTCATTATGGGGGATAGGTCTGAGAATATCCTGGAGAGCTTGTTTAGTTATGGCAAATTTCTTCAACATATAAATGTCATTAAAGCATTTAATTTCTCCCTCATAAATTAAACTCAGTTTCACTGGATACAGGATCCTGGGTTGAAATTTATTTTGTTTTAGGAGATTAAAAGTCAATGACCATCCTCTCCTAGTTTGAAAGGTTTCAGCAGAGAGATCTGCAGTCATTCTAATGTTCTTCCCTGTATAGGTTATGGTTTTCTTACATCTGGCTACTTGTAGAATTTTCTCCTCCATTTTAACTTTGGTGAAGTTAATTATAATGTGTCTAGGAGATGTATTATTTGGGTTGAGTCATGCTGGGGCTCTGAAAACTGTCTGCTATCTGAATTTCAGAATCTCTTGGCATGTCTGGAAAGTTATCCTTCATTATCTCATGAAGAAGAGCATTTGTGCCTTTCGAAGCCACCTCATCACCTTCATCGCTTTATTCCTATAAAGCAAATATTAGTTTTCTTCAAATTATTCCAGAGCTCTCTTAAAGAATGATCCTTTTTTGCTCTCTACTTTTCTTCCTCTTTGAGTGTTTGGGAGCATTCAAAGCTTTGTCTTCCATGTCAAAAATCCTTTCTTCTGCCTGCTCCAGTCTGTTACTGAGGGATTCTACTTTATTTCTCAGATCTTTGAGGGCTACAAGTTCTTGTCTCAATGTGTCAAAATCTTTGGTGATTTTGTCTTTGAATTCATTGAATTCTTGAGATAACTTTTGAAATGCTCCTTGAATTTCTAATTCCAACACTACCTCCATTTTATTAATCTTATTTGCAATCCAAATTCTGAATTCGATTTCCGACATCTCAGCCATTTGTTTATGAGTGGGGTCTTCTGTTGTGTCTGCCATGTCATTCCTTGACAGAGTTAATCTACTCTTTTTATTCATGATATTGGAGTTTTTCTGCTGATTCCGCCCCATGATTATTTTACACCATTTGGCTAGATGAGCAGATAAGGTGAAGTTGAGTTGAGAGCTCCTGGAGTAGTAATTAACCAGTCCTTTGCCCAAGAGCTGGGACTGGTTTCTGTACCTTTTCCCCTAAAGCTTTGCAAAGGACCCTTACAGTGCTATGGCCTAAGAAACTGGGAACTTGCTTGGTGTGGTGGAGCCAACTGGCTCTGTCTTGTTTTCAGCTGGTCCCTGTCCTACCCTAGTGAATAAGTTACTTTGGGTTGAAGTCTCAGCTGTGGAGAAATACCAGCAATTAAGTCACCCCTCCCCCCATGGGCAAAAACTGGAAAAGGAAAGTCAAACCTTCCTACGACCACACACCCAGGGTACCACTTTGGATAGTCCTCGGGTGATTGGCCAAGTTCAAGAAGTCCAAATCAATTGTCCCAGTCAGCACCTGGTCTCAGGTGGGAAAATTCAAAAGGACTTTGGCAACCAGATAGCTCTGCTGGTAGCTCAAGTATGACTCACTCCGGTGCTCCATAAGGTCAGAAGGATCCCCCCAGCAAATGAATTAGTCTGCGAAGGTTGATGCCTCCTTCCTCATCTTGTGCCCCTGTCACACCCAGTCACTGGTAACTCCGCAGGGCTGTGACCCAGTTCCCTCCAATGACCAGATGCTCCAGGGGTTTGTGTCTGCCTGAGCCACAGGGAGATCTATGTGTCCTCAGCCAGGCTGCCTCTCTCTACTGCTATCCGGTAGGAGGGGCTGAGGCCTGACAACCTTGGGTGCTTAATGGAGGCTGGGGCAGTTCACTTCGTTCCAGCCCCGCCCCTGATTGATGTTGCTGACAAAACAGAACAATTTTGCACAATTTCTTTCTGTCTTGGCTATATTCCCCTGAAGACCAGATGCTATTTGAGTTCACAGAAACTGCAACTCAGCCCCAGTCTGTGCCACTGCCTGGAGATGGCCTGTCTGTCTCAGCTGCAGTCTGTGTTGGGGTGGACACTGTTAGAGCTCACACTCAGCTTTCAGTTCCAACTTCTGCCCACCTGCCTTTGTCTCAGCTATGATCCCTTGAGGGCCGGGTGCTTCTTAGGCTCCCTAAAGCAGTCCTTCTGGCTCAGCCCCACCCTGGGAGTATGCCGTCTCTGCACGCATATTCTAGGCTCCATCCCAGTCGTGCACTGCCCAGGCAGGTACTGCCTCTGGCATACCCTTTACTCACAGGGCTTTCATTTCCATCCCAGATCTGTTCTGCCAGTGGCTGCCACCAGAGAAGATGCCCAGGTTCCTCTGGTTGCCCAGAGTGACAGGGAGTATCTCTCCAAAATATCCCCAGGGGTGTGAGCCCTATTCCTGCCACTGCCTCTGTTGCTCTGTGCTGTAGGGCACTGCCTGTACCTCTCCCCTATGGTTCCCTCAGTTCACCATCTTCTCCTTACTCCCATGCTGCAGAATCAGCACAGACCAGCAACAGCCCATGCCTTGTCCACACTCTCAAGAAAATTCCCAAGCATCTAGACTCCATGGGGGACAGGCTTCCAGATCTCAGGGTAAGAGTGGAGAGGAGTGCTGGGAGTTCAGAATTGCAGGTAGAGATTATATACAGTTTTATACAGTTTTATGCCTGGTGTGAGAGTGCCTGGCACATTCATAAGTCCTCTCTAGGGAAGGAGTTGGGGATTTTAGAGGGTCTCTCCCGTGGGATAAAATAGGAGGGCATCTGAACTCTGTGTGCTTGTTTGTATAGAATATATTGTGAGCTGTTCTCATGGAGGAGGGGACTCACGTCTGCTTGGTGATGAATTTTTTGGATTTTTTTGTTTCCTTGGGGTCACAGCTCACCTCAGCAGGGTTGATGTGTGTTCTTCAACCTTTTCTCTTGGCTCATCTCCAAACCATCGACTTACTTGCTAAACTTCTGTCCTTTAATTCTCATTCTGGCTAGATGGGACCCTCTGTGGAAAGCTGGCTCCAGTTGGCCATCTTGCCTCTGCCCCCCCCACCCAATGTACTTAAAAAAAAAAAAAGACAGAGTCTCACTCTGTCAACCATGACACCATGGCATCATCATAGCTCATAGCAACCTCAAACTCTTGGGCTCAAATGATCTTCTTGGCTCAGATGCCAAGCTAATTTTTCCTATTTTTAGTAGAGACAGAGTCTTGCTCTTGCTCATGCTGGTCTCCAACTCCTGAATTAAATAACCCACCTGCCTCAGCCTCTCAGAGTACTAACATTACAGGTGTGACCCACCGTGCCTGGCCTCCAATGTATTTTTTTATTTCACATGTTGAATCGTTAGGTTCTAAGATTTCCATTTGATTCTTTTTGTTATATCTATCTCTTTGCTGAAATTCTCATTCATATACTGAATTATTTTGCCTGATTTCTATTGGGAGTCAGGGGTCCTGGTTCCCTGATCCCAGTTGACCTGGTTTGATTACTCAGCTGAGCTAGAAAGTTAAACTGAGGTACAGCAGTAATCAAGAGAAAAGTGAGTGAAAACTGAAAATAAAACTGGAGCAGCACAGGCAGCATGAATGGAAAGCAGAAGTAACCTGCTCAAGTTTCAGTGTAACAAAGAGAAGTTTTATTTAAGAACAAAGACAGAGGCTGAGGCAAGAGTTTGAGGTTGCTGTGAGGTATGATAATGATACTGCATTCTAGCATTCTAGCCTAGACAACAGAATAAGACTCTGTCTCAAAACAAATAAATAAATAAATAATCTACAATTCCTTATTTAAAAAAAAAAAAAAAAAAAAAAGAACAAAGACAAAGCTTAGAGCACTTCCAAAGAGAGTTGGAAATGGGTTCTTCTCATGAAGGAGGAAAGACATTATTGCCCTTTTCTATTGGTCATTGGTCACCTAGGTTACATCATACCCATCTTGTCCCCCTTTTCTGGTGAATTGCTGAGTGGTGAATGTTCTGATGAGGTCTCCAGACTTCCTTATTCAGCAGGGCAGGCTTCACTTCCATCTCCCTTGAAGCCCATTTCTTAGTGTCCCTTCTCAATTTCTTTGTATTATTTATCTGTGTTCTCTTTTATCTTACTGAATTTCTTTACCATAATTATCTTGACCTCTTTTTCTGGCATTTCATAAATGTCTTTTTCATTAGAATCTGTTGTTGGAGAATTATTATGATCCTTTGGAAGTGTAACATTTGTTACTTTTTCATGTTTCTGGTGTCTTTACATTGATACATGTGCAAATGATATAACAGCTCCTTCTTCAAATTTTTGAACTGGCTTTTGTAGGGGAAGACTTTTTGGGAAGATGAATCTGTGGTGAAGGTTAGGCAGAGTACTTTAGCTTTGAGTCTGGATGCATGCAGCAGTGTAGTCTCTGTATGATTCCTTCAATTGTGAACAGCATCACAGGTGTCTGGGATTTCCTCCATGGCTTAGGCTGCAGTTGTAGCAGAGACTGTGAGGAGGCTTTGCTGGGGACAGGAATGCCAGGTAGGCCAGTCTTCAGAGACTGGTGGTGCCAGAGGCAGGCCAAATGTGCTTGTGGGCATCTTATATGGGGCAGCAGTGTCAGCAGGTCTACATGGGCCAATTCTTGGCCTACAGGTGGCTTACCCAGGTGGTGATAGGCCGTACAGGTGGATGGTTCCTCAGGTAGCTAGACAGCATGTGTGGCATGAGCAATGTAATAGTAGTGGTGGGACAATACTAGGGCTCCCACAGAGCACTTGTTCATGTCAACCTACCATAGGCTGGTTAGGCCCAGGTGCTGCCTGCAGGTAAGTACAGTGGTGGTGTTGGCAGTAGGCTGGGTGGGCCCATCTGAAGGTCTCTAGGAGGAGTGCACAGATGCTAGTAACAATGGACTTAGGAAGGTGATCTTTATATCCCTGGGTGATATGCTCAGGCACTAGGGGTGTTGTGTCAGGCTACAAGAGGTTGGCCTCAGGCCCCTGGTGGTCATGTGGGCACAGGTACCCATATGCAGGGTGCCTGGCAGTATGCAGGGTGGAGTGACCCCTGGGAGTGGGTGGGAAGAGCCTGTCCTCAAGGTACATGGAATTGCATGGCAGCCCTCCTGGGGAGGAAGGATGTGTCAGTGGAAGTAGCCTAGGGCAGGAAGAAAAGCAGGTTTTAGGCTCTGGCAAGTGTGAACTTTGGCCACCAGCAACAGCATCTGGGATGTTCAGGGACAACCTATCCCTAGACACATGCTGGATCACAGAGGCCACCTGCCGATGAAGGTGGGTTGCTATCAGCAGCACAAGCAGGTGACTCTGAGGCTCTAAGCAGAGCACACTTCACTTCCTGGAGTTCTAGGGGCAGCCTGCACTGTACCACCATTTCTCGGGGGTGTAGGACTCCAAGTTCTAGTGGGGGCCCTACCACACCATGGGGTCCTGCTGCACAGTGCTCCAGGTCTATATCAGTGGGAGCTCCTGAGATGTGGAGACACCAGAGCAGGAGGGTCCCAGGGGAGGATGCAGTGTATGGGGGATGGGCTCTCAAAGTAGCATTGCCCTGCAGCTGCTTATGTCTCAGGGGGCTCCTTCTGGAGTAATACTGCCCTAGGATCTCCTGACAGCAGCCTATGCTAGGCTCAGGGCCCAAGTGTGTCAAAAGGCTCTCCTATGACTACAGTTGCAGGAGTCTGTGGTGGGAATGAGGGCCAGCAGGGCTCTTTCACTTACAGTTTCCCTGTGCTGCAGAGCCTCTCCAAGATCCCAGCAGATCCCGGCGGAGCTGGCTGCTTCACTGCCTTCTCCTTCGATGGCTCTGGTGTCTCCTGTCACTTCTCTGCTGAATTGCAGCGTTGGCTTACTTATTCTATTGAAGAAGTGATTATCTGTTTGTAATTTTAGTTCTTCCTTCAGAAGGAAATGAGTGTCACATGCCTCTAGTCATCCATCTCAAATATCCCCTTATCTTTGAAATAAGACTTAAATTTACACTTGTTAGCTTTCAAAGGAAGTTTTCCAAAGTCCCTTTGTTCCAGAAGGAGCCTTCATTTATTTATACACATAAAAATATACACACACACCCCGTCATCAACATAATCAAGAATGACCTCACCGTTGTGTGAATTCCTGGATCCCAGCAGATCCCGGCAGAGCTGGCTGCTTCACTGCCTTCTCCTTTGATGGCTCTGGTGTCTCCTGTCACTTCTCTGTGGAATTGCAGTGTTGGCTCTTACTTATTCTATTGAATAAGGTCTTTAGTTGAATGTTCATTGAGAAATCCAACCTAACATCCAACCATACTGTCTTTTAAGGGAATTCTATCCTAACACAGGTAGATGGTGGCATCATAACAAAAGTATGGAGGTTTTCCAAAGTCCCTTTAGTTGAATGTTTATTGAGATATCCAACCTCATTTGTAACATGTTTTGGAAAGGAACAGGGGAAACTGCAGATCAGCTCACCAGTGAGTCTGGATGAGGAGTCGTGAAGCCCTGTGAGGTGGGCCTCAGCATCCTTCCCGCTGCTGCCCTGCTACACTGTGGGCCAGGCCTCCCCTTGGTTTAACAGTGGCCATTGTGCTTGCTAGAGTTGACATTAGCTTGACCTTTCTCACAGCCTCTCCATCAGAGCATCATACTCATATTACAATATCAGGCAGTGTCCTCAGGTGCAAACTGTTTCCCTGGTGATGGCACATTTACTGCATTTGAAAGGTTCTATAAACTTCAATTAGGCCAGACAGAATTCTACCAAAAAGCTTTAAAATAGTTAAACAGGAATATGAGTCATTCAAACTCATTATTACAGAAGTTTCACTAGGGATTTCTTTCTTCTCTGACTGACAAGAATAACAAAGGCTTATAAAATAAATGACAGTAATCTGCAAACTTTATTTCTCCTTGTCTAATAGAATTGGTCAGATCTTTCCCCAGGGGGGCTTGAGGTGTATGTGTCATGCACACTGCCTTCAAGGGTCATGATACTTTACATTTGTACCTAGAGTTATGATGTGAGTGGACATTTGCCAACTGGGCATCACATGGGGTCAGTTCAAGAAAATGACATGAGAAGGCTCTTTCTGGACCACAGTCATGCCATCTTGGAGGGACATAGTCCCACAGAGCTAGGCAAGCAGTAAACAGTACAGTCCATGCGGCAGAGCCCCAGGTCACCAGGAATTCACACAGTGGTGAGATCGTTCTTGATTATGTTGATGACGCTGCGTGTGTGTATTTTTATGTGTATACTGGCCTTTCTTTCAAGATACAAGCTTGAGAAATGGATGTCTAGCCCCATCTAGCCTGGCTTCTTAGTTTATAGCCTAGTCATCAAGAATGGAAGAGCTAAATCATGAAACAGTTTGGTACAAGGTTATTACAGGTAGTGTCAGAAGGGAGTACATGTTTCTCTATTTCTTTCTCTTATACTTATCCATTTGACAAACCATTAGCCATGCATTCATTTAACACTAAGGGCTGGAGCAGGGAGAGCCAGATGAGGAAGCCAATTAGAGCCTGAATTGGTTAACATGTTTGACCAGCCGGCACCTGCAAGACCTTTAGATGCAGTCATCAAACTGTGCAGTAGCTTACATTTATATACTTACATATAAGAATAAAGTTATATTTGTATCCAAGTTAAGAAGAGAACAGAGAGAATAAATGACTTGCCTGGTCAGCAACAGAGATAAGCCTGGAAAACAAGCAGGGTTTTTTCTAGTCCATTTTCATTAGTAACTACAGGAAATAGTGTCAACCATACTGTCTTTTAAGGAAATTCCATCCTAACACAGGTAGATGGTGGCATCATAAAAAAAGTATTAATGCAGCTTTCTTTTCTTAGAGTTTCATAGTTCTCTTTATAGAGATCTTTCAGGTCCTTTGTTAGATAAACTCCCAAATATTTCATCTTTTCTGGCACTACTGTGAATGAAATAGAGTCCTTACCTGTTTTTTCAGCTTGACTATTGTTGGTATATATAAAGGCTACCGATTTAAGAATGTTGATTTTGTAGCCTGAGATGCTGCTGTATTCCTTGGTCACTTCTTAGAGTTTTGTAGTAGAATCCCTGGTGTTTTCCAGATATACAATCATATCATCTGCGAAGAGCGCAAGTTTGATCTCTTCTGACCCCATATGGATACCCTAGATTGCCTTTTCTTCCCTAATTGTGATGGCTAAAACTTTCATTACAATGTTAAAGAGCAGTGGAGACAATGGGCAACCTTGTCTGGTTCCTGACCTGAGTGGAAATGATTTCAATTTAACTCCATTCAATACAATATTGGCTGTGGGTTTGCTGTAGATGGCCTCTATTAGTTTCAGAAATGTCCCTTCTATACCAATTTTCTTAAGTGTTCTGATTATGGAGGGATGCTGGATATTATCAAAAGCTTTTTCTGCATCAATTGAAAGAATCATATGGTCCTTATATTTGTGGTTCAAAATTGAAAGGCATCCCCCCACAGATGTCCTCTCAAGGGCTATGGAAATTCAGCAATTACAACTTGACTGTTATTTACAATGCACCACTAGCTACATACACACAAAACACCACAAAACAAAAGTTTTTTGTCATGGCCTGTCATGTTCTTATATTCTCCAGTCTTCCTCAAAAATAGAATTGCAGAAATGGAACTATATTATTTACTAATAACCTCATCGCTGAATTTGTTTTTCAAGTTTTCTCATTTTAGAAGTACAAATGATATCCCCTTGACCCAGTGAGAATTATACTTATTTGTGGTCCAGACACAAGGCTACACTGAAGAAAAATTTTTCATTTGCTATTGAGAAGCATCAACTCTGAAATAAATTTAAAACAAATCTCATCCTATAAGATTAAAGCTCTTAAAATCACTGCCTGGTTATTGGTTTCACAAACAGTACTGTGTTTTGTAGACATCCTTGTGGGCTTATGAAAATTTCCAAATGTTAAAGACATAAACAGCCAGTATCACACTCTTTGGTTCACTGGCTCCTAAGACTTGAATCTGACAAAGCGCGTCCCAGCTGTGCTTAACCACATTGTGGGGTTGGTTCTTGATTGTCCCTGAGGATTCCCCACTGGGCTTGCTCTGCTAACATTCTCTCTTCTGCTGAGAACCCCTAAAGCAGTGGTTCTCAACCTTCCTAATGCTGTAACCCTTTAATACAGTTCCTCATGTTGTGATGACCCCCAACCATGAAGTAGCAATGAAAATAATTTTATGGTTTGGGGGGTCACCACAACACGAGGAACTGTATTAAAGGGTTGCGGCATTTGGAAGGTTGAGAATCACTGCCCTAAAGGACTAGAGTTGTTAATAACAGAAGAGTGCCCTAGGAAGTGAAGTGCTCTATAAGCATTAGTTATCATTTGTGAATGAATAATTTTGCCTTAATTTCCAGGGATTTACCCTATTAAGCAAATTCTTATATAGGTATCAAAAAGTTTAATAATGAATGTGTATAAATGACATATCTCTATATTGTCAAGAAGTGGGCTTCCTTAACTCGAAGTTGCAGTAAATGGAAAATTTAAAAAGTTTAAATTTAAATATGAACATTTAGTTCTGCCGTGGCAGGAATAAACTGGTTCTAAAATATAAGCAATTATTTGGATCTTTAAAACTTTAAATAATCTGACTCATGGAAGGTCTAAAAAAGACTCAAATATGGCTTGCTATTGGCTCAGCTGTTAGAAACAGATGTTTATTTTAGTTTTTAAAGAAGTTTTTAAAATTAAATTAGGAATTATTTAAATAGGCAAACATGCTGCACTATTGCGATTTCTTTCTCCATTTTGCAGGTTCATTCTCAGTTAAGTGCAGCCTCATCAGTGGTTTATTACGTCCAAGTCAGGAGGAAGCCTGTGTGTCATTTTCTCTGCTCTTCACATTGGGTAGATTTGACTAAAAGTTTAGCAGTGAATCATGACACCGCCACTGCTCAGGAAATGCAGGCCAGAAGATAAAGATGACTCAGTAAGAGGCAGGAATTTGTGCAAGAATTATCTGAAAAGGGTCTTCCGCCTCCCTTATCAGTTAGCCTTTGAGCTTTGGCCTTTTCGTGAGCTCTCAGATGAGAGTGTAACAAAACAAACTACGCTGACTACTGATGAAAAAATGCCTTCCTGGGATCATTTGGGGAAATCGACACGCAGCTGATGAAAACATCTCTAGCACCTCTTACGCCTCTTCATGAATCAGATTGGAAGGTTTGCTGAGTTCTGTGCTAGATGCTCCGGGGAAATAAAAAAGAAATAGAAAACTGCATCAATGTATTGAAAGACCGATAACACCTTCCAGAGGTTCTAAACAAATCACCTCACCTTTCTGCCTCAGAGGTCTCAGCTTGTCTTTTCAGTTCAACTTCCAGTCCTCGGGAGGATGGCTCCCAAATCTATACCCTAAACCTGAGTTCTTTCCTGGAATTGGCCCACGTTACCCAACTACCCGCTAGACATCTCCTCCTAGATGTCCTCTTGATTCGTACGTCTAACACGAAACCCTCCTCTTCCCCTCCAGTCTGCCTCTCTGTCTGCACCTGCTCTGTTTGTCATGATGACATCATCATCCTTCCCGGCTTTGCTCAGGCCCCAAACATGCAAGTTTTGTTAATTCTTCTGTCTGTCTCACTTTTCTGTCAGATCTCATTGAGTTTAGCTGCCCTTCTTTTTCATTCTCTGACCATTACCCTAAGTCCTAGCCTTCCTTTCCTTCGCCTAGATGACTGGAGGGGTCTTCTAACTGAACTGCCCACCTCCACTCCTTTCGCTACACAATAAGACATCCAGGGACCCCTCACTTGTACTTCATGGCCTTTCACAACCCAATCCTGGCTGCCTTTCCACCTTCATTTCATAGAATCTCCCTTGTTCAGACCCTGTCCTTTAACAAACCAAGTCACTTCCTTATGTTTGTGCCTTTCCTGTTTACTGTTCCCTTCTTCTGGAATAGTCTCCCATTTTTTTCTTTTTCTTAAATCTAGATCCTACCTAAAACATGGGAACTTGCTTGATAATTAGCTATAGAATTAGATATACACTAAAATTTAAGACCCAATTCCTAGAACAGGACTGTCTCAGTTCAGATCCTGGCCCTGCCACTTACTACATCAGAATACTTGATCTTTCTGTACTTTGATTTCTTATCTGTAAAGTAGGGAAAATAGTGGTACCTAACCTATAATGCTCTGATGAGATAAATGAGTTAAAACCCTTAGAATAGTGTCTCTCATCTATAAGAATCTTGTATAAGCATTAGTCATCATTTGTGAATGAATAATCTTGTCTTAATTTCCAGGGATTTACCCTAATAATCACATTCTTATATAGGTATCAAAAATTTTAATAATGAATGTGTATAAATGACGTATCTCTATCTTTGTAGGTACGTGAAATATGCTTTACTTATCTTTATATAAAGGAAAAAAAATACTTAAACTTAATAAAGCAGTTGTTAATAGGGACCATTCCAATCAAACACAAAGATATGTGGAGTAGAATAATGAACCCCTATGTGCACATTAGCTGGCTCCGATTCATGACCAATCTTATTTCTCCTACACCCCATTTTCTATTTTATGGGACAATCCTAGATTGCATTATTCTTCATCTGTACTCAGTGCATGTGTATCTCTAAACATAGAGGCCTTTTTACGTAACTACTACACTGTCATCACGCTTAAAGTTTATAAAATTAATTTCAGTGTTGAGATTTCCAATAGTATCATAAATATTTGTAACAACCCTCCTTTAGTCAGGATTCAACTAAAGTCCAAAGCCTTCCGTTGGCTGATGTGTTTTCGAGTGTCCCTCATCTGTCATCTCTTCTAGCTCATGCTCATTTTTTTTGTTTCCATTACATTATTTGTTAAAGAACCAGGGTTGTTTGTCCTGAAGAAGTTTCCAAGGTTTGGATTTTCTGAGCGCAACTTCACGGGGGCAGTTTAATTTACTCCTCTCTCCTTTAGGTTTCCTTTAAAAGACAGATCTGATTTAGTTGTGATGTTGTTGGCAAGACTACTTCATCAACTAATTTTCTGTTGTTCTTTTATCAGGAGCCACACATTACCTGGGAATCTCTGTTTTTGAGATGATAGAAACTGTATTAATCAATACCTAGACCTGTTAACTTATTCAGGGTTACAAAATGGTGATATTTGATGATTCTCCCGTTTATTTAAGGAAAATGCTCCCCCTCCACGGGTTCTCTGATTACTCAGTGATTTGATTCACAGAGGAAAGTCTTGGTAATTGCTTGATTCTTCCCATTGTTAATACAATATTTGCAAAGTAATTAATGGATTTCATAGCATCTTAAATGATCATCAATTCTGTTTCATTTTGTTCAGCTTTTTAGTATTAGGTATGTGTTTTTAATTCATGGTAGGTGGCCTTATCAATCCTTGAATTGTCCCATTTGGGGTCAGGACGAGCCCCTTCCAGTTAGCCTCTGAGTCCTTTCCATGGCTTCTACTCTTTTAGAACATGTTCCATGTTCCTGTAGATTATTTCAGTTCTGGTCATACTTCAAGAGCTGACTTAGCCTTTTCCTGCAACGGTGCGTTCCTTACCCCTGAGTTTCTGTGGCTCTCAGTGGTGTGGGCTCCTTTGCCAGTTACCAGAGGCTGGTCTTCCCAAACAGCAAAACTGAGCATTTATATCCCCAGTGCTTGACATAAGAAACTACATGAAGTTATCATACAATCATCTTTTTTTAGTTACTTAACACCACATCCCTTGAAATAGTTATGATTATATAAAATTTTCAGGAATTTGGTAGAAACAGTCTTGCTTATTCAAGGTTTGAGAATGTAAGATGGTTTAAGATGACTTTTAGTCTCACTAATGAGTTTTCCTCAGTCAAAATTCAATGTTGAAATTAAGCCACAAACTTTATAATAATAATACAAGTCAAGTAATCTTTTAATGTCTTATTTGGAAGTAATTTGAAATTTATAAAAAGTATTGAAAACAAAAATAATACAGGAAAACACCCATATATCGTTTGTCCCAGAGAGTGATCATGCCTGTTCTCTGTCTGTATTATATATGTGAGTATGTATTTAAATGTAACTTATTTCTATATTATTTGAGAATAAGTTGTGTAAGTTATAGCTCTTTACCCTTAAATACTTGAGCTTATATTTTCTAATAATAGGAATGTGCTCTGTATGACCATAGTAAAATTATCAGACTCAAAAGTTTTATATTAATATATGACTTATTTCAATTTTTACAAAAATGAATAATATATGGGCATTTTATAAACACCACCCACAGGCAGAAGCTTAAAATAGTAGAAGGTAAAGAGATCAATGAAAATGATACTATTTAGTCAAGTTTATAGAGAAGGAAACTGAAGCTCAGCAAGGTTGTGATTTGACGGATGTCAAGTCCTTTGCTCTTTACATCTCGTTAACTCTAACCGAGAGAGAATCCATAGTAAGATTTATAGAGGCATTAATGTCCAAACAAGCAAACAAAGAAACGCTCTAATTCATGCACCCTGATCAACCAAGGAACAAGTTAGAAACCACAATGAGAGCAGTGAGTCAGTAGACCTGGCAGAGATTGGCCTGTGATGACTGCAGAGAATTTCTTTCTAGATCTGTCATTCTTACCAGATTCCCAGGCAGCAGCTGCAATGCGCTGAATTGACTCCTCAGATGAGTATAAAATTTCATTTCCTTGTCTTGTCAGCAAAATGAAATGAATTGGAGAATCTTGGAAAGTGCCTGAAATATTATCATGGACATTGCGATCATTTGGAAATTGTAACTTGTACGCAGATGATTTGGCAGTTTTGAGAATTTATTCTAGATTTGGCACCAGGCCCAAATCAGCCTGAGAGACTGCTATTTAAAATGCCATGACTGTATTTTACTCAAAATTCTTCCTGGTGATATTTTTTTCTGGAGACATTTCTGGGAGACCTACTATGTATCTCTGTTGATGTGCATCAGAGAAAAGGCAGATTAGTCTAATAATTCTGAGGAATGGGCCTATATCAGAACATCTGACAACCTGATGTGTCTGCTCATGGTCTAAATACCTCCTCAGACATCACCTTAGGCCCAGATTCACCGAAAGGGCATCTTCTTATGACGTCTGTCTTCTGTGCTGTCTCCCTCTTTTGGAACATTGAATTCTGTTCCCCTTCCCTCTTCCCTCTTCCCTCTTCCCTCTTCCCTCTTCCCTCTTCCCTCTTCCCTCTTCCCTCTTCCCTCTTCCCACTTCCCTCTTCCCTCTTCCCTCCTCCCTCTTCCCACTTCCACATTCCCACAAACCACTT
>CAUYPK010086501.1:0-107810 GCA_963574355.1 Loris lydekkerianus | reverse complement strand
AGTAGAGGAATTGTAGGATGAACATTGGTGAATACTCTTGGCTGTAGTCATGACTTGGTTTTTGAGGGGAGGCTAGAATTTGCACCAACCTGGGGCCTCATTAGTGTGATAAGGTTTATATTTTATTTTTTTCATCATTTACCTGGGGAAGGATCTGGCTCATTTTAATTTGACAAACTCAGTTAATGTAAACTCAATTATAGTTTTAAAAAACACATGGTGATTATGATACACTGGAATTTTTATTTTCTACTTTGAGTTTCTATTACTTACTTTGGACTTTAACCCAACACAATGACCACTTCTTTTTATTGCAGTGGCTACGGATCATCACCCACCTTTTCTCAGATGGACAGAGAGCACAGTTCAAAACCAAGTGCAAAGGCCCTTTATGGTACGATTGTTTATTTGATGGGGTATGATTCTGTGTCTGTCCACTTTTTACAAATTATAGTTTCAAAGTCATAGTTGGAACACACACTCTGTTTACATTCTTTGGCATGAAGTGGTGATTACTAGATAAGGATTATTTTGAAGAAGGATTTTTATAAAAGCTACCAAAGCTCTGTTTGCTGTTATATAATTTAAAACTACAGATGAAATGTATCACAGGGCTTTTGAAAGTCCTATGTACGGCACTCATGCTTACTTACGTGGGTTTTCCCATTTACTGTTATGTTTGTTGATTTTCATGACTAATCCAGCTGATTGCAGGCTGACAGGTGACAAAATTTTTCTTTATACCTCTTCAAGCTTTTGAGTAGTATTACATAGTGATTGGTAGTAGTTCTTATATAATTTTTCTGTACTGTAAAATAAGCTTTCTCTCTTTCATCTTTCTCTAACTTCCAATGCCTTCTCTAGATTGTCTAGTTTATTTTTTAAACTTAAAATATAAAATAGACGTCATTACAAAAAAGTTGTTGAGGACTCCTCAATTATGCCACATATGTTGTGAAAGGCATTTGTTTATTCACAGTCTACATAGTCTTTTAGTATTGCAAAACAATGGAGAATCCCAATAGTACTATTAATAGCAAAGACTCTAGAACCGGACTTTTTAGGTTCAAATCAAATTCTGTTATCTATTAGCTGAGTGATCTTGAGACTTTACCTGTCTGTGCCTCATTTTTCTTATCTGTATAATGAGGATATTTCCTAGGGTTGATATGAGAATGCAGTAAAGTCCTCAAATGTGATTTTTGTTACCTCCAAATGATGTTATACAGTACATCTAAACATAGTAATACTCTGTCATGATCAAGAGGTAACCTTCATCATATATTTTTAAACTTATGTTCCAGACATCCCTCTCTATAGTACTCTAGAAATATTTTTTAATAAATCCTATAAAATTTATTGTGAACTATGCTTTTATACGATAGTAAATCTGCTTTGTGGGGATGTATGTTAATTTATTCAATGAAAGCAGTTAAAATATGCTACAGTTTTAATAACTTGGTTTTGTCATTCCTTATTATCCAAGACCTTTCTAAGTGATGACTGTCATCCCTGACAAAGTAACACTTACTAGGAAAACAAATATTAGTTTCTTTCTCCTCCACGTATTTCATGAGACTAGCATTAGTAGCGACTGCTATCAGGAATTGGAAATTTTCTGTATTTTTTTTTTCAGCTAGTTTGTAAAAATCTTTTAACACTAAAACTTAAAAGCATTTTTATGGGAAATACTTGTAAAATAAATTAAATAGTCCCTTCCCTCAGGTGTGGCAGCTGTCATCTCTTCCTGACTCAAAGGGTCGTGTGTGTGCACATTATCTTATGTGCTGTGATATTCTTAGAAGCTGCCTTCCTTACCTTTACGCCGTGTCATTCAGAATATTTTTCCTTTTTATTATTTGGGGATGCTTTTTCCATGTGTCTGGATCCCAGGCCTGTCATTTTTGCATGTTGTTAACGTGCCTGTGTCTAGCATTTCTTTTCATGTATTTGGGCTGGAAAACGAGATAGAAATTTTTGTTGGTAATAGGTTATGAGTGGGGAATTAACAGTCTTTCCATTAGTTTATACTTTAAAATGTGCAAAATTTTAATTTATAGATAGGGTGACATCTCTACAACCACTCAGAGGACTTATTTATGAGTTTTCTATGTTCTGAGTAGCTGAACTTCCTAGAAAAGATCAAGGTCGCCTTGAATTAGCTATCACTGAATATGGAATATGATCATTTGCCATAAATAATCAGGTACTTTGAGTCATCTCATCTCCAAAAAGACTCACATTTCACAGAATTACTGATTAGTAGTACTTTGTTGTTATTCCCAGTACTTGTAGTAACTTTGAGATTCACATTATTGGGAAGCCAAATAATTTTAGGTAAATATGATAGTCACTCTCTCAAATCTCATTTTAACTTTAAGTTTCCTGATGTTAACAAGTAGGAAAATATATTTGTGTTTTCTTCTGCTTTTCTTTTTCTTCTCTGAGAGATAATGATAAGAATTGAATATAAGAACTTATAAACTACATAGTGAATACCTGTGTAATTGACTTTACTGTAAGCTTTCCTATATTTCCCTAGTATTCAACTTTCTCATAGCAGTGTTTCTGAAAATACCACTTTTCTGAGCAGACATCCTTCTTAACTGTTTTTCATTTTGTACCTAGCTTTCCTTTTCTGTTTTTCTGTATCTCCCGATCTTGGTTGCATTATTATAATTAGAGCTCAGCCTTTTACACACATTCAAGTAGCATTTAAGAGTTAAAACCCATTTCTCTTTCTTCCATTCTCATTATTACAAAAAAAAAAAAATTCTTAAGAAGTAAATGGCCCATGATTAAAGACTCTCAGGAAATTGGGCTAAATGTTAGAGTCAAAATTTAGCTTGATAGAATGTGTAAGAGCAGGCAACTCCAAAAGACAGTTTGGCAGTATTCCCTACTTCACTGAAAAGTTTAAAGCTCCTTTTAATTTTAGGGGATAAGCCATTTTAATGATTTGTTGAACAGGAATAAAATCAGTTTAAATGATGTACCCATAAAAAATGACCTTCTTTGTTTTTTAACAAACAGTAAGAGTATCTTGGTTCAGTTTGTTTTTTAAAAACAGAATTTTGGTTCAGATACTGATCTGTCAAACTGTTATAGTAGGCTGGGTGCTAACGCCTGTAATCCTAGTTGGCTGCCTATGCTTGCAGGTTTGAGACCAGCCTCAGCCAGAGACGTAATTCCCCCCGCCCCCCAAAAAAATACAGCCGGGTGTTGTAATGGGCACCTGTAGTCTAGCTTCTCAGGAGGCTGAGACAAGAGAATCGCTTGAGCCCAAGAATTTGAGGTTGCTGTGAGCTGTGATGCCACAGCACTCTACTGAGGGTGACAAAGTGAGATTCTGTCTTAAATAAATAAATAAATAAAATTAAAAAACCTGTTACAGCAATTGCCTGATGATAGAGCTTATAACTATCACTTAGCACTCTTTACTGATTCCCATGAAGCACTTTTTGGAAATTATATGTTACACACTAGTGGGAAAGGAATTCTTTACTATGGTTGAAAGATTTTGTAAGTATAAAGTAATATGAGCTGCAGCCATTGTTTTATTTAGAGAGAGAAATATCAGAAACTGCTTTTATGTTACTTTTTTACTTCTAATGGCCAAATCCCTACTTTCTAAAAACATTTTAAGAGAAAGAGAAAATAAAAGTTTTCTAAATATTAGCTTTATCTCTGAATATTAGCTGTCTCACATGTTGTTATGTGTAAATAGCAACGCAGGTAAAAGGGAGTTATACCTAAATATTGAGGCCTGCGTATTTGTTATAGATGTAATTATGGTAGCTAAAGAGTTAAATGAGACCTAAATTTACTAGTTCTGATCTGGGAAATCGAATATTGATTTTTGTGACGGGATATCAATAGTGCTCAAATGATAGGTAAAGAATTTTCATTATTGGTTACTGAATTTGTCTAATTCTTTCTGTTTGGATTTGTACAATCCATACCATGGGATAAAAGCTAATAGGAAAAATAGTGAAATACAACCAGTGGTACTATAAGCAAGTAAGTTTTTCTTCCTGGATTGATTCTGAGAAAAAGAAAGGGGGGAGGGTTAGGCAGTGACTCGCTCTTATATTATACTGAGCGGTTTATAATACTAGAAACCCAAAGCTCTCCTTCTAGGTTTATTCATTTATTTATTATTTATTTATTTCTTATTTAATACATCATCCTACCACTCTTGACTTGGAAAGGGAGTTTTTTCTGTTTTAAGAGATAGCAACAGTTGATGACCTGACATTTACACAGATTTTGGAGAAGTGATTTTCAACCTTAGCTGCACATGGTAATTGCCCAGGGAGCACTTGCTGTGCCCTAGCCCAGTGAACGTGAGAGTCTCCTGGGTACTGTGGCCACCCTATGTCTTATAAAGGTCATTCTAATACCCAGTCAAAGACGGAAAGCACTGTTAGAGAAGGGTGAACTTCGTGAGAGGCTTCACCCTGAGTAGTGTTGGGAGACTTAAGTTTTTTTCCACCGTTTTAAGGCTTTTGTGAAATTTTCAGCTTAGGAGCATAATTACTATTTATATCTGGTCTTGTGGGTACATATGATTCTCATAAAAAAGAAATGTATTAGAATTGAATTTAGGAATTTTCTTTCAACATTGCCTATAAAAGTGTTAATGTGAACCTTTTTGACTTAAAAATCACTGGAACTACTAGTTTATTTGTAAACCTATTTATGGCATTTATATACTTAAAAGATTTTTAACAGGTAATTTCTTATAACATGCATATTATTTATTAAATAAAATGGGTGAGGAAACTACATAGGAATTTCTGAAATGGGTTCAGAATTTGGAATGTTATAAATGACACTGTATCTTCTAGGCAATCAGAGTGACCGGTTAACATCATAGTGTTTTAAAATCCTACTGAATGGTTTTTTTTTCTGTTTCTATAAACTATATTGCTGTGAAATTGAGAAACTATGTGTTGGAAAGTCTAGGGGGATACATTCTTACTACTTTGTAATGAGAATATCTAAACATTCTGTTTTCACATTATTTTAAACCATTTGCCAATCACTTATCTGAAAGACTCAGTGAAGCATTTGAACATCCTTGAGGTACCATATTACAACTGGATACCATGGCTACTATTGCCATTTCTTCTACTTTCCTGAGGTCAAATCAAAGAAAGGAGAGCTACCCTCATATGTTCAACGGACAGTTATGTTAGAATATGATGAACAAGTGATTCTGAAATAATGATTATTTCAGAAGTGCTTTTGTCAGATGTATCCCTGAATTACATATTACATTGGAAGACCCATAATGGTTCTCTGAAGAACAATTTTCCATGTTTAATTTCTCAATTTCATTAATCTTCAACTAATCAGAGAAATCATGGTGGTTCACTTTTTGAAATATGTAGAACATAGTCAAGCAAAGGAAGGTTTATGCTTTGTTATGTTGAATTAGAAAATTTGAGGTGAAAACAGATCTTTCTTTTTGATCACATTATTCTAATAGGAACAGATGGATCATACTTCTTCAGGTCATCATCCAAACAAAAAAAGAAAGGTAGCAAAGACTGCATTTTGTAGTGTGCCTGTTTTTTTTTTTTTTAAGAAATTTTAATGCTGCAAAAGCAAAAGTAAAATATATTAGAATATCAGAATGACATTGAATATGGAGATTTTCCTCTCAATTTTTAAAGTAAATATAAATGGAAATTGACTTTCACATGTGTTTGGAAACAAAATTTATTGAAGTTTAAAAAAATTCTGTTAACATTCTGAGTCTGCATGTAAGCACTTTATATTTTCATACTTGCTTTGTTTGTATGTTCAGCAGAACATTTCAACATCTGTTGTGGAAATACCTAAGGTTTCTATATTAATTGAACAAAACATGTTTATTGTTAGAAAAAAAATGGGTTGTAGCCAGGTGCGGTAGCTCACACCTCTAATCCTAGCACACCGGGAAGCCAACGCAGGTGGGGGAAGCCAACGCAGGTGGATTGCTTGACTTCAGGAGTTCAAGACCAACCTGAGAAAGAGTGAGATGCCCAACTCTACTAAAAAAAAAGAAAGAAAGGAAGGAAGAAAAACTAGTCGGGTACTATGGCAGGTACCTATAGTCCCAGCTACTTAGGAGGCTGAGGCAAGAGGATCTCAGAGTTTGAAGTTGCTGTGAACTGTGACACCATGGCACTCTATCCAGCATGAGACAGTCAGACAGTATCTCAAAAAAAAAAAAAAAAAAAAAAAAAGAAAGAAAGAAAAGAAAAAAAATGGGTTGTTAGGAAAGTTAAATTACATACATGTACAGTTATGCCATATTTTCAATGAATTTAGTGCATTTAGATTTAACCCTGTTATTTTATAAAAAAGCTGCTGTAGTCTAAGGCATTAAGTATGTGGTCCAAATTTAGTTTTCTGATTACTGACAGAGCCAAAGCTAGAACCGAAAATCTACTGGTGCCCCTTCAAAGTTCTTTTTCATCATAGAATTCTGTTAAGAATAAATAGGACAACTCTGAATTTACAAATAATCAAGTTGTTTGATTACAAAGTAACAAATAGAGCTCACTTTAGCAGTACATATACTAAAATGGGAGCAATGCAGAGTAGATTAGCATTGCGAGAATAACATGCAAATTCAGAAAGTGTCCCATGTTGAAAATAACAAATACAAAATATTGCCAACACATATTTTATGTTTTGATTAACTTTTTTGGTTTTGCAGCATTTCAGAAAATAAAATAAAGGTTTCTTTTTTCTTTTTAAGTAGTATGGTACAAAACTTTCTACCTAACTTTCTCATTTCTCCTTCCAGAAGCTACAATTCTAAGTAGCACTTTTGTGTGTTCTATAAATGTGTGAAAATTGTGATGTTTGATGGCTTTTACTCAAATTGAATCATCTCTTGAGTCTCCTCTAACACTTTTCATAATTGTTGTTTTGAAAGATGTTTTGTAGTGATTATTATTTTAATATAGCATAACTCGTATAACATAACATCTATGACAACATTTTCAATTATATTTTGATCTCAATGCATCTAAATGAAATTTACTAGCCAGTTTTTATCTTTTTGCCAAATAGTAGGTTTCTGATTAATAAAACCTTCAGATTAAGTAACTCTTTCTCTTAGAACATTTATAATCTTGTTAACCTTGGAATTTAAAAAATTTATAGCGGGTCAAATTGTTCTTGCCTGTCATTTAGGCTTTCCTGTGGTTTTTAGATTTACTGTGAATAATGAGTATTTTCAGATACATACACAATGGTGACTTGTTAGCTACTGTATTTGTAAGTGAGATAGACTAATTTTACAAATAGCCACATGATACCAGTATATGAACTCTGGCCTATTAGTAGATAAATAATGGCTCTTTAAATTTCTGTTTCAGAGCAAAGGAAGAATTATGCCCGGGACAGTGTCAGTAGTGTGTCCGATATATCCCAGTACCGTGTTGAAGTAAGATGCTTTGGTGTTTGGAAGTAAAATCAGAATTATGTTTTCTTTTATTCCTATAATGTATTTCTATAAAGTTTTGCTGACTTTTTAGAAAGATTTTTTTAAAATTGAGATGTTACAAAAAATGTATCCTGTTGGTCTGTATTTTTTATTTTCATAAAAAATAAATAAGAATCATACTTACTACCACTTTTATTGCCAGACTTTTATAACCACTTTTATTCAGTTAAAACAGGACAAAGCCTTCCACTTTGTACTATAGATTCTTCTTGAAATTAAGCCATGACAGTTTTAATGTGTGGTTTTATTTTTAGTTTTATCTAAAGTCATGACTGTGTTCACTTAAATAATGGCTTCTTTTTTTAGTTTTTGCTTTATTGTTATCTTTTAAGATATTTGCTCTTAATTAGAATCTATCTAGGTGACCTCTGCTTATAATAGAAAATATTTAAGGAGAGCAGTAATTTTAAATTGCTCTCATTTTCAGTTTTCTGCCTATACCTCAGGTATGCTTAATTAAATTTAAACAGTTTTGTTTCATTAAGTGGTTTCAGTAGATTGACTAGTTTGACAGTTGTTACAGCCTGTGATTGAGCTGTCGCTACCCTGTAGTATGTGTCCATAGTTTTGAAGCTGCCATATAAATTGCCTGCTCTTGTTCAGCATTTAAATAACCGTAATAGAATAAACTGGGGGGGAATTTGTTTTAAGAACATGTTACTTAAGCTGAAAAGAGTTTGCTTTTGTGCCATGTTTATGTAGTTCAACATGACTCTGTATGAAACAGATGAAGATAACTTATGAGTTGAGACATCATTTTCTCTTTTCAAGAAAAACCTGCTTGACTTTTATTCTCTCAGTTATAAAGTTTTAGAGTATTTTGTATTTGTCCCTCATTTCTCTGCTAGGTGTTCTCAATTAGGTTAATTCTACTTCCTTTCAGAAAGGTTGTACTTAACAGGTTTTGTGTGTTTGTGTGTATTATAAATCTTCTTTTTTTTCTAATCAAAAGCACTTGACTACCTTTATTTTGGATCGGAAAGATGCTATGATAACTATTGATGATGGAATACGGAAGCTGAAATTGCTTGATGCCAAGGGCAAAGTATGGACTCAAGATATGATTCTTCAAGTGGATGACAGAGCCGTGAGCCTGATTGATTTAGAATCAAAGGCAAGTTTGTAAAATTTATATGTGTGTGTTTATATATATATACATATATATAAATTTATATATTTAAGAATGTACACAAATATTAACGTTTAAAATCAGGTCAGAATGTTTGGAAATGAGTGAAAGTTTGACAAAATAATATATTTACTTTATTTATAGAATGAACTGGAGAATTTTCCTTTAAGCACAATCCAGCACTGCCAAGCTGTGATGCATTCATGCAACTATGATTCAGTTCTTGCCCTAGTGTGCAAAGAGCCAACCCAGAACAAGCCAGATCTTCATCTGTTCCAGTGCGATGAGATTAAGGTAAAAGAATGATAACCTTTTTTTTCTCCCTTTAAGCCAGTGCCCTGGCAGCATTACCTATTTTAATCATATGGCTAGCTGTTAGGTACTAGATTTTTAATCTCTGAGAATTTTGTAGGAAAAACAAGTAACTTAGTGTATTCCATAGGGTTTCCATGCCAAATAAATAAAGGAGAAATTAGAATGATGCTAAAAAATCAGATGGAATATTTTTTAAAGGATAGATGATATATTAAATTCTCATCAAGTGCCTTGGACTTAAAATTAAGAATTGATTCTTCAGAAATCATGCTTTGTGGATAATAAGTCATCATGCAATCTTAATTTATTCTGCACTTATCACACAGCATGGATTATTGCCATGAAGTTCTTAAATATTCCCCACAACATTGATTTAAAGTTCACCATTTAATTATGTGACTTGAATAAATGCTCAAGATTTGTAATTCTCAAGTGATAGGAGAAAATAGTTGAGCCAGTAATAACAGGCTATATCCTGAAAGTTTCTATTCGGAGTACAGTATAATTTCAAATGATTATAATTTGTGATGCTTTATAGGACCTTAGAAATTATCTCCAGCCTTGAATGTCTTTTTACCCTGAGTTGATTCCTTTGAAAGAGAAATTGTTTTCTGTTAATTGATACTATGACAGGGCAATAATTTATTATTTTTGTTATAGATTATGAAATATCCATGTAACTTTTATCTTTATAAAGAAATTCTGGAAGATTAGCATAAGGAGTCATTTAATCTTTGTTGTATTTTTTGTTGTATTAAAATATGGTAGAATATTTTATATTTAATCTTTGTTGTATTGAAATATGATAGAATAATTAGGATCAACTATAAACATGTGTTTTATAATTTTCTTCTAATTTCAATTCATGTCTTAGATGACTTTCTAAAAACCTTATTCTAAAAGAACGGGCATTTAGGTAATTTGTGTATGTGATATTCATCAGATTTTTATTTAGAATATTTTAAAAGTCATAAAGTTTATTGAGAATTTTCTAAGGCTAAATATATTAAATCAATAAATATTAAGAATAATATTTTGCTCTGAAAATATTCCAATTAAAAATTAATTCCAACATTTTAAAAACACAAGGATATAGAAGACTAAGTTAAAAAACATTTCAAATGTGATGTTTGTATCTGTTCTCTAAAAGTTCCCTTCGGAGCTAAGAGCTACTATTCAGGGTAAAGTTTCGGGGTTTCAATTTTGAGAACAAGGGATATGGGAGAGTAATAGTGATGGATGCAAGATGAATTTCTCAATCCTATGGCTCTGCTAAGATTCAGGGATTTGTTTCAATGGGTTAACCAAGGGCTCACTAAGCAACTATGTGTTCATTGGTGTTGTACTGCACATATGAGACATTTTTTTCCCTTAGCTGATTAAAAATAGAAATGCGATGAGATATGCAGTTTCTTTTATGTGTCTCATCTTCCAGTGTCACTTTTGATTTTTAAAATTTCTTTGTTATGGGACTTTACACAAAGCTTCTGCCCACCTTTATAGTAAAATTTTTCTTAAGAGTAGCCTCCCTATGAAAAGTTGAAAATTCCTGGGTAACTTGAGGTTGGGTTTTTTTTTTTTGTTGTTGTTATTTTATTATTTGTTTTTCACCTTCAGTGTTAAAATCCCACATAACAGGAAGCACTGACAGCATGTTTGTAATGCCTTATTGAAACCAGGGTGCTCATGTGGAAGTCACACTGGACGGGGATGCATCAGCACTCTCATCAACTAGCAGTGTCACTCGGCCAGGCAATTTCATTCCAGTATTCCTCGGTTTCATTAATTATAAAAGGAGAACAGATTAGATGACCTTTAAGATCTTATGATTATCAGTGCTTACTCTAAGAGTGTACAATATACACGATTGGGACAACATACGTAGTTACACAGAATAAGCGGGCATGAATACAGAAGGTGAATACATCTCAGCAGCAATCTAATATAGAGCAATAATAACCAGAAACAAACAAAAGTTCTTGTCAGGAAAGTATTGGAAGAGTTAATCGTTTCCGGAAAGTCAAGTGTAACCAGAAATGACAAAGTTGTTATCAAAAATGGTACAACCTAGTATTGGGATTCATCCCATGGGTATAATGGATTTGCTTTAAACTAACAGCGACTCTCATGGGACTTGGGGATTTATTTCAGTGCATCAGCGAGTGTCCAATGGTGTTGGGGATGAGAATGGGCAGAGACTGCACTCTCCATCGACAGCTGCTCCCAACCCCCTCACTTCTTTGCAGGTGGAGATGCTTACCCAGTCTCACGTTCACCATACACTTACACTTTCAGCATGGGCACATCCTTTTTATCTTTGCCTTTATTTAAGAGTGGCTTTTTTGTAAGGGAAATCAAGATTAGATAATCTTAAAAAATGCTTCAGCTTTTACATCCTATTCTCATATAGTTGACAGTTAAAAGCTTCAAAAGTTGCAATTTGTTGGGTAAAGTCCCTCTTATAATTGTGTCCTGCCCCCAAGAGGTGACCCCCCCATCCTCCTTCCTTGCCTCCCCCCTGCCTTCCCCCTGCCTCCCACCTTGAATTAATTTGAGTTTTTTCCTTATGAGGGTATGTATTAGATTGCCTATTGGCTTCATATTAGAATTCAGTACGCTGGATTCTTTTTTCTCTATTCTTGTGATACTTTACTAAGAAGAATGTGTTTCAGCTCAATCCAGGTTAACAAAAAAGATGTAAAGTCTCCATCTTTTTAATGACTGAATCATATTCCATGGATACATATGCCACAGCTTGTTAATCTATTCCTGAGTTGGTGGGCATTTAGGCTGTTTCCACATTTTGGCAATTGTTCACCTGTACTTCTTCTTTGGGCCTTAGCTATTCTATTTAATCCCTTAGTCAGTAATCTCTTACCCCAGCATCTATGAGTATGTAGTATTTTTGCAGTTTATACAAGCTGTGCCTGCTGCTTCATTCAGCTTCCCATAGCTTTTAGATATTTTAACTTAAAATTAAGTGACACAGAGACCAATCCCTTAGGTAGTTTACATACAGATTAGAACATTGCAAGTTTGCTGCACTCTGCTCTTGCTGGTTTGTGGAAGGTAACCGGGGATTGAGCCACCGCTTCAGTCAAACTGGGCTGTGTCACGCCAGGTGAGGGGTGGAGCAAGGGCAAGTACAAAGCAAAAAAAGTCCTTTTGACTGTGTTTTTTTTTTTATTGGTTGAGCATTTTCTTGGTTGTTGTAGATCTTTGACTGATTTCCACACTAATTTCCTGTAAAACTACTGTATTTACTCGAGTATAAGCCGAGTTTTTTTGGCACAAAATTTGTGCCGAAAAACCTGAACTTGGCACAAATTTTGTGCCGAAAAAACTCGGCTTATACTCGAGTATATACGGTATTTTCATCAGTTTCTAGTTGTTTGTTTAATGCTTCGTGGAGTAACAAGGGCCTTGAAGTTCCTAGTCTGACATCTTGCTGATATTACCTTCCCACTTTTTAAAAATATAATTAGAACTTGAAAAAAACAAAAATAAAAAAAATCTTCAAAAGTTGTATTTTAAAAGCAGTCTTCCAAAAAAACAAACAAAAAAAAGACTTTGTGTCAAGATGCTTATGGATTTAGACAAGGAACATAATTCCTTTTTCTGTTTTAACCTACATCTCAAGATTCAGAACAATCTATAACCTCCCAGGTAATGTGTCTCATTGCAGGCAAACTTAATTAGTGAAGATATTGAAAGTGCAATCAGTGACAGTAAAGGAGGGAAGCAGAAGAGGAGGCCTGATGCCCTCAGGTAAAAACATTAGAAGAAATTAAGGAATAGAATCGATTTGTTATTAAGTACTTTTTTACCCTAAAATTTTAGAAAAATTATTTTCAATGCAAGTACATTATTGTATTTTATCAGTTATAACCTGTGGTCTCCACACATTTGCTCTTCCAAGTTTGCTGTTAAGTGTTTGTTCCTTTCTCTCCATGTTTCTGATCTTTTCTCTGGTTTGGCTTCTCTTACTTGTGTTGGAAGTCACAGAGAGTCACAAAAGGTTAGTAGTGTTTTAAAAGAAGATAGCCCCGGGGAATACAAACGAGACATTAGGGCTATAATTGGTCCAACACCTTTCTAAATCACAAGAGACCCATAAAAAAATGTAACCCAGTTTTCAGCTGAATTTCAATTGTTTTGTATTTCCTATACATGTATAAATAAATAAATTTATGTCTATATGGAATGATTAGGAGCTCTTTATCACTCCTTTACATAGTTTTTTTCAGATTGAATAACTAATATCATAAATTTAGAGAATTAATGTGTTATAAAAATAGAGATGGCAAGAATTCAGTTTGTTTTCATATTTGTTAGGATGATTTCCAAGGCGGACCCTGGTATACCACCTCCACCAAGAGCTCCTGCCCCTGCACCCCCTGGGACTGTTACCCAGGTGGATGTTAGAAGCCGAGTGGCCGCCTGGTCTGCGTGGGCAGCTGACCAAGGGGACTGTGAGTATTTCTAGGATTAACACTGACTGAAAACTTTACTTTGGGTTGTGACATAGTTCTTGCTTTCAAATTCTGATTCTGATTACTGAGCTGAAGCTTGAGGTTAGGTTTAAAACATTAAATCTTAGATAAAGGAAAATTAAGTATTGATGCTGTTCGGGTTATTATCTGTGAGAGTTCGGACCAGCCATTTAATAAATACGGCATTGATTCATTCATGGATCCATAGCCACTTGGGTTGTTCCCACCTCTTGGCAGTTGTGAATTGAGCTGCTGCTTACGTTCAAATGTAAATGTCCTTGTAATAAAATGATTTTTTTTCTTCTGGGTAGATACCTGGTAGTGAGATTGTGAGATCAAATGGGAGGTCTACTTTTAACTCTTTGAGTATTCTCCATACTTCCTACCAAAAAGGCTGTGTTAGTTTGCAATCCCACCAACATTGCAAATCCCTTTTCTCTGCTCTCATGCCAGTGTCTGCAGCTTTAGGACTTTGTGAGACTATTTAGCCATTAAAAAAGATGGAAACTATGTATCTTTTGTATTTAGCTGGATGGAGTTGAAAAACATTCTCCTTAGTAAAAAATCTCAAGAATGGAAATGCAAATATCCCATATCCTCAATACTAATTTGAAACTAGTAGATAAACACCTACAGACCCACACTAAAGAAAAACAATTGAATTCAAGAAGGGGGGTTAGGGGAAAGAGGTTCAGTAAGCTTCCATCTATCAGGTACGAGGTTGGGGGGAGGGTGTGTACTGGGCACATCTGCTGCCTGGGTGAAGGACTCAGTTACAACTCAGACTTTACCTCCCAAACAATGTAGCCTAATCGTAAGTACCCATATTTCAATCAAACATAAATAAATAAACAAATAAACAAGGTATTAGGATTAGAGTTATTTTCTTTTTTTGATGTCAAGAGATGTTCCACTTGACTGAAAAGAAGATGGTAATAGAATATATACCAAATAAGGGACTCTTTGATTGAATTTTATATCATTTCCATTTATTGGCTCCTGAGTACTGCCTCTTTTTAGACAGATTTATTGTGGTGTTAGAAAGACTGTTAGGACAGTGGTAGGTACGGCAGTGGAGAGGGAAGATCTTTCATCATTTGGCTAAAATTGTCAAATGAGCCCTGTGTATTTAGTGTCATTTTACCTTGACATTCTTTTCAAAACAATTATTATATAGAATTTAGTGTAACTTTTTGTATATAAGAATATTTTACTACAATCTGAAATTTTTATCACCAAAAAATGCCTTAAAATATGTTTGGCTTATTCTCTTTAAGGATGAATAAATTAGGATTTGGCAAATTTGAGTTTGATGAACTCTAGAGCCTAATTTTTTTGTTTTTGACTTCTACTCCAGTGGGACTTCTTCAATCACTTATTCTTTACCTAGCAAAGCATTATGTATACAGGATAGTTAAACAGAATAACTTCTTTGCCAGAATAAGGGATGCTGCACATTATCTTGACTAGGTGTGTCAGAGGCTGGGCTCTGGGTCTGTTCACCTGTGCAGTCTGGGAAAGGGCTCTCTCTACTCCAGTGTTGTCTCTAGAGTGGAGGTGAAGACACAGGTTGCTGTGAGTCTGAAAGCACATGATGCCTGTCAGAGCACCTAGCACGGGACAGGGAGCATGATTTGGGGCCGTTCTCAGTGTGAGTTCATTTTTTTTTTTTTTTTTCTGAATTGTTTTTCATTTTATTTAGGTTTCTTGTATTTTTTAAGATATTTTCAGAGGGTCATTTGTAAACCCTGCTGCCAAAGAGGCGATAGAAAGAAAGAAATCTTCGAAGTGATTTCTTTGAAGAAATTTTTGAAGTCCATTTTCAAAAATAAAGTAACGGCATTATTATTTACTTGAATTTAATAACAGTTTCTGTTACTAAGTTTTTATTCATCTACTTTGTATTTAAAATGTTGCATTTAAAAAGAATAAGTAGGAGTTCATTGTGTTTTCTGCTTTTTTGTGTACTTAATTAAGGTTTTTGTTGTGGATTATTTTGGTGGAGTGGTTCCAGATTTTTTTTTTTTTTTAGAGCAATCAAAATGGTTTTCCTTGAATCTAACTAAGTTTGCAGACATTCTGAACAAACTTTTAAAAACATATGTTAAACCTAATGTAATTTTCAACAAAGAGAATTTATCTCCAGGGGTTTCTTAGCTCTCATTAGATTTTGTTTACAGTACTCTCTGTGATGTCATTTGTTTAAATTACAGTGCGATAAGGTTCTCAGAACTTCTAATTTACCATGAGGCCAAACAGAACACAACACTTTACCCACAGGATGTTCTGTCTGGATCCAGGCTAGTTTTTGTTTGGAAATTCCTCCTACTCACAAGAAACATCTTTGGTCCCCCTGAAGGCACTGGTCAACTCAGGCTGAACAGCTCCTTCTTTGAATCCCAGGAACATGTCTACCCCTGACTTCCAAAAATGATCTTTGTAGAATTGTGGCAGTGTCCCCAGGTTACCTAGGAGTGGCTCAACCCCGACAAAATGCTAGAAATAACTGTATTTCGACTTCAACCTATCGCTTTCTGTAGCAGCCCACTACAGCCAGGATAGCAACTGACTGTGGAAAATAGCAGCTAACTGGCAAGGCTTCATATGTGTAAATTTTAATTATCTTACAGTAGTTAATCGCCACTAATTAAATTTCATAAGGCTCAGTAATTTCTTCTTTCTTTCTTTTTTCGTTTTCTTTTCTTTCTTTCTTTTTTTTTTTTTCCAAATGTTCCAGTTATGAGTAAAGGCAGTACAGAGCAGGCTAGTAGTCAGAGTTTTTAATATTTTTTATAGTTCTCTGTATTGAGCATCATGAGTTATCTCTCCATTCATGATAATACATTTTTCTTGTCCCATTCAGACATTTTATAAGTTAATCTACTATGAAATATCTGTGACAACTGTCTATTTAGTGGGAGTGTTAACTGACTCATACCAAAACGGAGTTCATGATAAAGACCTCATGATTAACCTCAGGCTCTAGCCAAATGAGCAATTGTAACATATTGAAGGCCTACGATGTTTAAGTTTTAATCTGTAAATTCCTGTAGATATTTCTGCTTTTAAAGCATATGGCTTAAAATCAGTGAGCCAAACATTGTGGGTTTTAAGTTTAATTACACTAGAATTTTAAGAAGCAGTCTACTCTCAGAACTCTCAAAGCTTTATTGTAGTCACAATGTTGGGATATATAAAAATCAGTAGCTTTGTTGCCTTAGAATTTTGAGAATCGGGTGCTTAAATACTGGTTTGTATTTCTTATGAAGAAATTAAAGGGTGTTAAGTTAGGGTGGTTCCACAGGTAGCTGACACTAGGAAGAGGAAGAATACAGTGGATACTACAGGATAAATAAACATCATAAAGGTGGGAAGGCCTATTAAATTTACAAACTCATCCTAGAAAAAGTGCTGCATACCTCCTTGCTGAATATCCCTACAGTCACCTTTGAAGTACTCCCCATGGGAAGCTGTGCACTGATGCTAGTGCCTAGTTCACTCTTCAAACCCATTCTGGAGCTCTTTTTTTGGAATGGCCATCAAAGTTGTTGTATTACCCTTGATATCCTAATGTCATCAAAAGGCTGTCCTTTCAATATTTCCTTTATCTTCTGGCAAAGAAAAAGTCATTGGGGGTCAGATCAGGTGAAAGGGAGGATGTTCCACTACAGTTATTTGGAAGTTCACGGTAGCAAGTTTGTGAACTTAATTGCCAGATCTTGTATACTTAACTCTGCTCAGGTGCTTCTGTGAGTGGTGGTAAGGATGCACTTCATGGACGATGAGCACAATTTTGATTTGTGTATCCAGGGAAGGTGTTGTGTTTTGCAGATGACACTGTTTTCTAGCTATTTTTTATATTTTAATTACCTATGTTGGTAATGTTTAAGCAAAAGGTTGAGAGACTTGTGATTCTCCTTTCTCTAGATGAGAAGCCAAGGCAGTATTATGAGCAGGAAGAAACTCCCGAGATGATGGCAGCTCGAATTGACAGGGATGTGGTAAGTGCAGCAGTCATCTTCAGATGTTGGCTTTTTTAACAGAGGAAAAAAAATATTCACAAGGAAATGAAATTGACTTAAATAAAGATGTTTTGTGAAAACTTTGTTCCTAATGCCCTTTGAGTTATTTTTTTTTCTTAACTATTTTTGCCTTTCTGCTAATATTTAGATAGTAGACTTGGACTGTGATAGAAGAACTAGCACATTGACTGGTTGGCAAAGGAATTTAAGCCTCATTAATCAAATTTGAGGGATGATCCAGTTTTTCTTTTCTCATAATTTTTAATTTGTAATTGAAATACTTTTAGAAATGTATCTTCTTGGCATTTATCAAGAATGTATTTTAGGATAACTAAAAGATAAAAGTTAAGTGGCATTTTTTAAGACTAGGTATGTAAATTTTAATGCTTGATAAATTTTTATAAAGGTGTATTTTTATTTCTCATTGTAATTTTCTTGTACAATGGCAATGCCCTGTGTTATAATTATAGAATGTAATGCTAATATAATTACTTTTTACGCTATGCATATATTATAGGCTTATTTAAAAACAGATATTTAAAGGAATTTGAAATTTGGCATTTAATTTTTACTTCATATTACTACATGTTACTCTCAGAAGTTTCGATTTCTGTTTTTTTGACTGAAAGAGTGTCAAATTTCACATGTAGTTGAGAGAGTGAACTAAGACTGTAGAACATGAGACAGTCTAAATTGATTCAGTGATCCCTGAAAGCAAAATGCGTCATTCTGGTTTGTCATGTAAAACTCTGGTCAATGCCTATTATTATATGTTAGCTGTATTTGTTTGTTCATTACAACATTCTCTATACCTTTAATTCCGTGAAATAACACTGTCAGTTCTTCATGGGGACATTTGTTAGGAAAACAAAAATGCTCAGTGCTGTTCTAACAAAGTGTTTCTTAGAATTTTTTCCCTCTAACTGTGTGTGGGAGAACACGATAAGAAAATTAGAGTAATTGAAAATAACAGCCCAAGCAGATATTGTGAATGCTTTCTTGATGACTTCAAAAATAGAGTGAAATTAAGCTAAAGAAAAAATGTAAATGTCAGACTCTTTGGCACAGATACATTTGGTTTGATTCTTAGAAGTAGTGATCAACTCGAAATTTACATGTGGGGTTGTTTCTTTTCATTTGTTTTCAATTTTCTGTTCTTTACTGACTAACAGCGTATATAGCCAAGGCGAAAATATTTTTGTTTTGTTTTATATTTTGTTCTCTAATTTCTAATTCTAGCAAATCTTGAACCATATTTTGGATGACATTGAATTTTTTATCACCAAACTGCAAAAAGCAGCTGAAGCATTTTCTGAGCTTTCTAAAAGGAAGAAAACTAAGAAAAGTAAAAGGAAAGGACCAGGAGGTAGGTTGGGTTTTCTTAATCTTCTAAAGACTATTCAGAATTCCTGTGCTAAATGTAACTTCTATCCTTGGAAACTGTTCTGCAAACCCCATTGACCATGGACCAAGTCCCTTTTTTAGTTTGGAGGTAGCATAAGAAACTTAGGCAAAGAGTCAGGATAGTCTAGGGCAGAATCCCTTTTGGTTCTGAGTTGGCAACAATAAAGAAAGACCCTAGGATGCTTTACCTGAATCACAGAGACGCTGAGGTTCAGGCTGTGACCATCTGTCTGTAGTTTTCATCAGCAGTTATGAAATTAGTATCTGTTAAAGTCATAGCTCTATTCTTTTCAGTTTAGGATTTATTTTGTTGTAAACATAGGACCTCATTATTTTGTTAAGTTTTTAAATATTTTTTGTTAAAATATATAAAAATGTCAATGGATTTGAATTTTTTTTTATCACAAAGCTTCAAACAGACTATTTGGGTCACAAGCAAATTTGAAGTATGCTGTAGTGAAGCTCTTCAAGATGGCCCCAAAATAAATAAAATTAAAATTATAGAGGTAACATTTATACTTCCTCTGGAAAAATAGTATAGATTGAAATATTTGAAAGATTAGTAAATAAACATTCTTTTCCAACAGATAATTTCAGATCTTTCTCTTATAGAGATTTATATAATAAGCATATGACCTTGAGCTTTGTCTTCTAGATGTGTATAGCTAGAAATATCTCACATATTCTGAAATTAAGTATTATTGCTTCCTAATGCCTCAGACATCTTACTACTTCTGTATTCTTTATGAAGGGACTATTATCTTCTTGGTCACACAGCTCCAAATTCACAGATTCTCTTTAATTTTATTCTCTAGCTTATAGCTAAAAATTTAATTCTCTCAACATCTCCTACGTCCAATTTTGTTCCCTTTTCATTTTCAAAACCAGCATCCCTTTCAAGGTGTCACTCGTTTTTTGCCCAGCCCTCTAAGCCTGTACTCTTTCTGCTGTGAGAACGTTCTAAACCTCTAAGTCAGGCACGTCACTCTTCTGCTATAAAGCATGTTAGTTCCTTATTCCATGCTGATTTAAGTCTAGCCCCTCACTCTGTAATCAAGGATACCCGCAGTCTACCCTTGATCTAACCTTCCATCTCATGTTTCTCTGCTTTTATGTTTTACATTTATTGTTTCATATACCCACAGTTTCCTTTTCCACGTTTTTGCTTATGTTAATTTTATCCAACCATAAATTTTGTTTCCCCACAAAATTACCCTTGAATAAACCTTTAAAACCCTGCATTAATGCTACTTTCTCCATGAAACATCTTTTAGGTATGCATTTCCTTACCTCCCCACCAGCTGCAGTCTCTTCTCATGACACCTAGTGGGTCCATCTCTGTTACTAACCTGATTCATGCCTACCGTTAGGTTTTAAGGCCCGTGAGAGCAGGGCTTGACACTCACTTAGTCTTCACAGTGACAAGCACAATGATAGGCTCATAGAAGGGCTACAATATATGTTTATGGAATTGAACGAGTAGTTGTAGTTGCTAAGGGTACAATAGTCATTTTTAAACTTTGAGTCTTCTCAGTTTGTTGCAGGCTGACTATGAGATGTGGTGGAGTAACTAGGGAGTGTGTCTGAAAAGATTATTAAACTTCACACTCATAAATGAGGTTTTTGTTTTTTCATTTAATCAATTTTCTTGGAACCTTGCTCTTGCCAATCCCTCCTCTCATTTATTTCACTTAGAGGGTGTCTTAACTCTACGGGCAAAACCCCCTCCTCCTGATGAGTTTGTTGACTGCCTCCAAAAATTTAAACATGGATTCAACTTGCTGGTGAGTGACATTTATTTATGTAGAGTTAGAAGAAGTAAATGAAAAAGATCAAAGTGTTACCGTTTTTTTTTATAAGTATGTTTTGATTTGCTTTTAATGAAAATAGCACACACAATGTAAAATGTGTATATATATCAAAGAGACTTGTTTGAAAGATAATAATTCTTAGTTTTTTAAAAAATGAACTTCCCTTGATCTCACTCTGCCCATGCTAAGTATAAGAATATACTAAGTGAAACAAGTTGTTAAGACTCTTACTCTGAGTCCGTCTTTTGGAATGTCTATCTTTTGTTCAGTTATGTCTTAGTAGTAAAATATTTTTCTGTTTTCTTGCTGTTATAGGCCAAATTGAAGTCTCACATTCAGAACCCCAGTGCTGCAGACTTGGTTCATTTTCTATTTACTCCATTAAATATGGTGAGAGTTTATTAATTTAAGAAAGTAATCATTCTTGGTATGGTTTTTAACGCCAGATGTCTGCCAGGATTATCTAGATATTTTTTCTTCATTACCGATTGCATGGGTACTATTTCTCTTGCCATCTATGTTAACATTAAGAATGTGAAATTTGGGAGTTTAAAAGAACCTTTGTCATCTAGTTCAAATAGCTTACAGATGAGGAAACTGGCATCTCTGACAGAGCTAGGGAAATTAAAAGACATAGGCTTTATTGAGTACTAGTGTTTCCATATACACTGGCGTATATGTAGTGTTTCTATATACTCTGGTATAATTAATATAAAGGGGGGTGAAAAATGGAGACATTTTTCTCATTCTCACTAAACAGGGTAGTCATGAGGGCTGCAGGGATGGCTTTGCCATGTGAAGTCATTCAGATACCCATGTTCTTCTCATTGAGGTATTCCACTATCTCCTGAGTTGTTCCTGATTTAATTGTTTATTCGTTTTTCTATTTTTCAATGAATAATAATTGAGAGCTTCCCATGTGTTTGGCTTATCAGGAACAAAACAGACAAAAATTCTACCCTTTGGGAACTTACATTGTAACAGAGAAGGACAACCAGTAACCTAAATAAATGTATAACTAATATTGTTAAAGATGAAATGCTATGCAGAAAAATAGAGCAGGGAAGGAGAACAGGGAGCAGCACAGGTGAGTGCATGCGCTCGTCACAGTGTTTGAACAGAATCAGTTAAGGGAAACTCTTAGATGATGTCGCTGAGGTAGAGGAAGTCAGGAATGAATCATACGGATGTCTGAAGGAAGAGAATTCCAGAATAGCTGGGAATAGCTAATGTAAATCTTCTGAAGTGGGAACATGCAAAGAATATTCTTGGAGCAGGTAGATATTGGGACTTGAACAGAATAAGGGAAGGAAAGATTAGGAGATAAGATTATAGTGAGGCAACAGAAGGATATGTCTTGCTGGTTTTTATAAGGAGCTCTGAGACCTTTGACAGTTGGAGATTTTCAACGGAAAAGGATTGCTCTGGCTTTAATGTTTAGAAATTTGGGAGAGGAAAGGGCTAGAGTGGCTGTTAAAATACCCCAGATTGGAGGTCCGGGTACTTGAACCAGGTAGCATTAGTGGTAGTGAGAAATCTTACCTGGGTGTAATTTACCAATAGTTTGATACCATGTGCAAGAACCAAGGACATCTCCAGGAGTTTGGGGCTAAGACTGGCAGGACAGAGTGACAATGAACTAAGATGGGAAAGATAGTAGGTAGAACAGGTTTTTTGAGGAAGAGGAGTAATATAGTTTTAGGCATGTTAGAACTGAGTGATATTGAGATGGGGAAATTTGAATTGATAGTTGAATATAAGAATTCGGAGTTCATGGAGAAATCAGGATTAGGAATAAACATTTAAGAATCATCTGAATATAGAAGGCATTTAAAACCATGAAATTGAATGGTATCACCAAGTAAGGCAGTGATTGTAAATAAAGAGGAAAAAGATCAGGTGCAGTGGCTTATGTCTGTAATCTCAGCAACTTGGGAGGCCAGTGAAGGAGGATTGCTTATGGCCAAAAGTTTGAGACCAAACTGAAGAACAGTGAGACTCCCTCTCTACAAAAAAACAGAAAAATTTCCTAGTGTGATGGCAGGTGCTTATAGTTCTAGCTTTGTAGGAGGCTAAGGCAGGAGGATCCCTTGAGCCTGCGAGTTTGAGATTACAGTGAGCTCTGATGACACTGCTGTACTCTAGCTTGGATGGCAGAATGTGACCTTGGCCAAAAAAAAAAAAAAAAGGAAGACAGTCTGGTCATTTTCAGTGTTAGGAGAATAGGAAGAAGCAGCAAAGAAGATTGAGAAGAGGCAGGAAGGAAGGATAAATGTCATCCTTTTTTTCCCCAGAGGTAACTAGACAACACCTGAAGTAGAATATGAAATGAGCATTGCTTTAAAGTGTAGAAAAGTAAGTAACATTATCACAATGAGTGTCAGAAGCTGAGCAATATGAGATTAGGAGATGCAAGTCCAAGACTTCATCAGTAATTTATGAATGCTTTCATGTGGTGTTCTATATAGATCATCAGATTTCTAGTTATAATTGAATAATTCTTACTATAAAAGCTTTAAAAAAAATTAGATCAAGGGTAAGGCCATACATATACAAAGAAAGTAATACTAGCTCATTAACAAAATTTGTATTCTTTAACACCTTTGATACTATCTTAGTCTGAGGATTAGGAAGTGCTTTTATAAAGCTGTTATAAACCTCCTCTTACTCTTTAAATGCTCTTTCACAGGTCATATGTAGATACCTAGCCATTTTGCAGAGTAAAGCTATGAAAGAATGGCACTAATTTCTCTAACATACACAGAATAGTCTGGGTGGTCAGACTGTGTATCCAAACATTCTTTCACATTTGTCTTTCTTAAAAATTATTCCTTATTCATGGTTTCCCCAATAATAATTCCCTCTTGCTACAATTTCTCAGATATTTTACTTGCACCAGGGAGTTGAGGAGGAACATTTTTTCAGGGCCCACTACTGGCCAGGCAAAATTTAAGGGGCTTAAACCTGTGACTTGCTCCCCTATACCCTCAGCATGCACATGCGCACGCATGCATACCCATGGCACATGCACACACATGCACATGCCCACTCATATACGTGAGCGGAAACTACAGCCCATAGCCTTCTATTTACCTTTCATCTCTTTTTCCCTCTGTCAAACCAGAGATTTTAATATTCTCCTCCTCTTTACTTTAGTCTCTTACTTTTCTCTCTTAGTCATCCCTGCATTTTTCCTGGAAATGCTAGTGCTTGGAAGAGAGAAATTACTATGCCAGATGGAGTAGGTTTTGTTCTTGAATAAGAGTCAGCCTGTCTCCTTTATCTTCCATCTTTTCCTTCTTTTGTTTTCATTCATTCCATGAATAAAGGAAAGTCAACTCTTCTACAATTCAAAGTCAAGTAAGTCTTAGTCCAAGTTCTCAAGGAAGCCACAAACAATGTAATGTGTTACTGATATGCATAGAGTGTATTGAGGACACCGGATGAAGGTGGTGAGGGGGTATCAGAGGTACATGGTGAGGTTAAGAAAGGCTTCCCAGAACAGTGGTACCTGAGTGGAGTTCTGAATGAGCAGAAGAAGCTGGGGACCTGGGCACGGCATTTGTAGATACACAGAGGCATAAAACAGCAGAGTGTGCTTGGAACGCCTGAACGACTGCAGCCATTCAAAACACTCCTTTTTTTCTTGTGCCACACCTCTAAGAAGGTAAGATTTCTATAGAAGAGTTTCTGTTCTAGGAGATAACTACCATTTTTAAACCAGAAAACAGGTCCTGAGAAGTCATTTTGCAACAGTGTTTGGACATCCATGTGTCATCATTTTGCTTATCAAAGAGTTGCACCTGTGTATTTGTTTCTGCTAGTCACTGATTTATCCATGTTGAACCAGGGAAATTTTCATAGATTCAGGATGCTGGTTTTTATTCTTCTCTTGCCTTTCTCTCTGGATCCTTTTATTTCTGTATGTCTGGATGGGCACAGCATAGACTGTTAACTTGAGCCTTGTTTCTCTTGATAGTATTCATCTCTGGAACCATATTTTTCAAATTTGGCATAATAGATTTGCCAGTTAAGATATCCATATTTTAAGTAACAACAACAACGACAACAAAACAAAAACCCAGAAATGGTAAAAATTTTCTGACTTGGAATTCTCTGCATAGCCATTACTATTTTCCAGAAAAAGCACAGTCACATGCAGTCCATAGGCAAATGCCGTGAAGTTTGTTAAACTGTTAACTTTATTTTAGATATTAAGGCACTGTTGGGCTGGAGAAGTTAATTTGGCAAGCTGTTTTTCATTCAGGAGCGCATTGTGCAACATCAAAATTTAATTTGAGTATAAAAAACAGTACTTGTTTGGGGCATGGGTAATTTTGTCTACGCATTTTGAAAATGCATAACAAATGGTCATCTTCTTGCTGCAAAATGGTTTATTATTTTAGGTGGTGCAGGCAACAGGAGGCCCTGACCTAGCCAGTTCAGTACTCAGTCCCCTATTGACTAAGGACACAATCGATTTCTTAAATTATACCGTCAATATGGATGAAAGGCAGCTGTGGATTTCACTGGGAGAAACTTGGATGAAAGCCAGGTAAGTAGATATGAGTTCAGCATTTAATACTTGTAATTCGTTCAGTATTCTTTATTATGTGGATCTAATGAGATATTTATTTAATCTTCAATTTGTGAAGGACTAGATGATATAGTATGAAAAAAATATAGACCCTTTAAAAGCTAGAAGTCTAGTGGAGGAGATAGAAGTGTATGCAAGACAAGGCCTGGTAAGTGTCAGAAGAGTGAGTCATGAAAAAAATTCTGTTGATAGGCAAGGGGAACAGTCAGAGCATTTAGAAAGGAGAGTAAGAATAGGTGGCATTTAGAATTGTCAGAGGGGCATAGACAGAGTTTATACATACACACAGGGGGCTTGCTACGTATTCTTTCATGCACTTGACATAGCTACTGTTATTATGAGTATTTTACAGATGAGAAAAGTGGGGCACAGAAAAATTAAGTAATTTGCCCAAGGTCACACAACTAGTAAGTGACAAAGCAGGGATCTGAACCTGTACCTTCTGGTTCTGAAGTTGATGTTTGTAATTACTTTGCTAAACTGCCTTTCAGCAGGATGAGTAGGATTTCCAATAATACAAAGCAGGGAAAGGGCCTGCTCCATAGAAAGAGAAGCAGAGGTGAAGACATGAGGAGGAAAGTCAAGAGAATGGTTATGAGTTTGGTTTAGCTGCAATGAGGACTTTGGGGGAATGGATGATTGTGGCGAAAGGAGGGAGGAAGAATGGTGGTAAATGAAGCTACAGAGATGAGCAGGGCTGGGCTGTACAGGTTCCCAGGGCCTTGCTAAGGAGCTGGAGCATGGTTTTGTAGACTGTGGGAGACCACTAACTTTGAGAATCGCACTACGACATAATCACATCTGTAGTTTATAAAAATCAGTCTGGGAATTGGGTCTAGCACAAAGACAAAAGTAACTGGAGGCAGAAAGAGTCCATAAGATGTTAATGCTGTGGTGGAGGGTCTGAAATTAGTGTTCTCCAGCACAAGAGCAGTCATGGTGGGACTGGGACTGGAAAGGAAGAGTGGATACTCTTTTTTTTTTTTTTTCCTTTCTGAGACAGAGTCTCACTCTGTTGCTCAGGATAGAGTGCTATGGTGTCAGCCTAGATCACAACAAACTCATACTACTAGGTTCAAGGGATCCTCCTGCCTCAGCCTCTCCAGGACCTGGGTCTATAGATGCCCACCACTATACCCAGCTAATTTTTCTATTTTTAGTAGAGATGGGAGTTCTCACTCTTGCTCAGGCTACTCCCAAACTCCTGAGTTCCAGGGATCTTCCCACCATGGCCTCTCAGAGTCTGGGATTATAGGCATGAGCCACTGTGCCCAGCCTAAAAGTGGATAATTTTAAGAATTGTACATTTGTCAGTAAAGTGATTGTGAAAGACAAATAATTAACAATTTCAGTGCTGAACAAAGCAAGTTAAAAAAATTCTAATTTTATGGTACATGAATAGATAATTTTTGCTTTGCTAATTTTTCTAAGTCTTTTTATTTCATTCATCACATAGAATAACATAGGGAGACCCCAAGAGAGCAAGAGAGAAAAATTAGCCAGATGTGGAGGTGTGCCCCTGTACATTCAGCTACTAGGAAGGCTGAGACAGGAGGATCACTTGAACCCAGGAATTTCTGGTTGCAGTGAGCTATGGTGATGTTATTATACTCTAGTCCCGGCAACAGAGTGAGGCCTTTTGTAGCAATCGGGATGAAACTGGAGATTATTATCCTATGTGAAATATCTAAAGAATGGAAAAACAAATACCACATATACTTGCTATTAAATTGGAGCTAACTGACAAGCACATGTCTACACAGAGGGAAGTAAAACTCAGTGGAAATCAAGTGGGAGGGCAGAAGGGAGGGTGAAACTAGCTAATGGGTACAGTGAACAGTATCTGGGTGATGGGCAAACTTACAGCTTGACCTCAAACGTTAAAAAGTGATCCATGCAACCACAAACATTTGTGTCTTCATAATATTTTGAAATTAAAAACAATTTTAAAAATCCAATCATTTTTACATAGTATGATAAAAATACTATGATACAGTATATAGTATGATATCTTTATATGTAAACATATAATTAAATACATTTAAATGATATTTTCATTATAAAAGCAACAACTGCAATATGTTTTTATGAGACAGAGTCTCACTGTCACCACTTCTATTCAACATAGTGCTAGAAGCCCTAGCCAGAACAGTCAGGGAAGAGAAGGAAATAAAGGGCATCCAAATCAGGAAAGAGGAGGCCAAACTATCACTGCTTACTGATATGTAGATCTTACATCTAGAAAACTCCAAAGGCTCCACCAAGAGGCTCCTGGAATTGACAAATTCGGTAAAGTATCAGGTTACAAAGTCAGTATACACAAATTACTAGCATTTCCATAGCAGTCAAGCCAAGTCAAATCAGTGACTTAATACTATTCATAACAGTTAAAAAGAAAATAAAATACCTAGAAATATACTTAACCAAGGAGGTGAAAAATGTCCACAAAGAGAACTATGAAACACTGAGGGAAGAAGTCACAGATGACTCAAACAGATGGACAAACATATCACGCTCATGAATTGGTGGAATCAACACTGTTACACATCCATGCTACCTAAAGTGATTTGCAGATTCAACACAATCCCCTTCAAAATACTGACGTCATATTTCATAGATCTAGAAAAAAAAATCTATGCTTCATTTGGAACCAGAAAAAAGTCCAAATAAGCAAAGAAAACTTAAGCAAAAAGAACAACTCTGGAGGCATCAAATGACCAGACTTCAAACTATACTACATGGTTATAGTAACCAAAACAGCATGATGATGGCACAAAAATAGAGACACAAACCAATAGGTCAGAGCAGAGAACTCAGGTATAAAACTATCCACATACAGCGAACTAATCTTTGACAAAGCAGAGAAAAATATACATGGGGAAAAGAAGCCCTGTTCAAAAATGGTGCTGGGAAAATTGGGTAGCCACATACAGAAGAATGAAACAGGATCCATATCTCTCACCACTCACAAAAGTTAATTCCAAATGGATAAAAGACTTAAAAGTAAGGCATAAAACCGTAATTTATTTTTATAATTTTTTGAAGTCTAATAGGTGTAAATTTTTTTTTTGGTACATGTGATAGTTTCATACACTCATATGATGTCCAATGGTAAAGTCAGGGTGCTTGGAATATCCTACACCCTGTATTTATTTCTTCCTTATGCTAGGAACATTCAAATAACTATCTTTGCTATTTTAAAATGTACAATAGATTAATGTTAACTGTAGACACCCTACTGATCTATTGAACACCAGTTATTTCTTCTGTCTACTATATATTGGTACCTACTAATCAGCCTCCCATATGCCCCACTCTCTCTGTGCTCCTTCCAGGCCTCTAGTAGCCACCAATCTACTCTCCATCTTCATTAGACCTGCTTTTTTAGCACCTACATATGAATAAGAGCATGTGATATTTGTCTTTCTGTGTTGGGCTTATTTCACTTATTATCATGACCTCTAGTTCCATCCGTTTTGTTGCAAGTGACAGGATTTCATTTTTTGATATGGCTGAATAATATCCCATTGTAAATAGATTTCTTAAACCTATTAGCTCTGTGATTTTATGGTAAGTTTAGATGGGATCTTTTAATTTTTTCCCATGAGGTTTATTAAATTTACCAGGTCTCATAGTATAAAAATAGCACAGAGTATTTCATAATCATTACTTTGTTTGGGGGTCCTGCCTCAAAATGAGAAAATTAATAACCATCAGAAGGAAAAGTGTCAGATCCTAATTGTTCAGGGTATAGGGAATAAATGTACTGGCTGATTTAAAAACCTCATAAAGGAGAAAAGAATCATGAAGGTACATAATAATCTGGATAAAATGGCTGATTTCATCATGGTAGAAATGGGTACAGTGAACACTGTCTGGGTGATGGGCATACGTATAGCCCTCACTTAAGCATTACAAAAGTGATCCAAGTAACCAAAAACATTCATGTCCCTGTAATATTTTGAAATTAAAAAAAAGGAATATAACATGAAGAATTAAATCAAGTATGAAGGATAAAGCAACATAATCTAGCAAAAAGGAAGCCATAATTTTTGCCCTAGTTATTTTTGTGGTTCATGAGTGAGTAGGAGCCTGTAGAGATCAGTCTCACTCAGAATCATTAAATGATAACGGGTAATGATTGTGCTTACTGATTGGGCGGCTTTCCTGATTAAAACCAAGCCAATACATTTAATTTATTAAATTGGTTATTGGCTCCATAATTAAAAAATTATAAATATTAAGAACATGTGGAGCTGTTTCTTCTTAGAAAGATTCATGTAGTATCAGGGAGTTTCCTAATGATGGCAGGGAGGAGAAGAAGGGAAACATGAGAATCTGAAAGTACTCTGTGTATTAGAGAAGTTTATGCTCCAAATACTGACCACGCTTCTAGCTTCCCAGTCCCTTCCCATACAGAATTTAAGAAACCTGTACTCGTGTTAAATTGTTGTGTTTAATGGAGAATTGAGGCAATGTAGTGAAAACAGGTTATGCAGCAGAGTGCAGTCTTCTTTCCTTTTATTGGCATTAAATATTAGTATAAATGTGGTTGCTTTCCCTTTTTAAAAATGGTGGAGGGAGGGCAGATTATTATGTGTTGCTTTTGTCTGTTTGATTTTTATGTGTGTGTGTGGCTTTCCTTACTAAAGGTAATCATGAGTGTGTATACATTAAAAATTGTATTGTTTATATGTCTTAATGTCCTGCAGAGCTGAGTGGCCAAAGGAGCAATTTATTCCACCATACGTTCCACGGTTCCGCAATGGCTGGGAGCCCCCAATGCTGAACTTCATGGGAGCACCGATGGAGCAAGATCTTCACCAGCTCGCTGAGTCTGTGGCCAGTGCCGCGGAGCATCAGCGTAAACAGGAGATGAAGAGGTCATCCACGGAGGTAAAAGTTGTAGCACCACCTTTTGTACATAGCACAGTAATCTGCATTCTCTTAGAATTCATTATAACAGCAAGTTCTCCTTTCATTGATCTGAAGATTGTTCAAATCAGACTGAATGTTACTCTCCCCTGAGTTATCCCTTTCTCTCCCACCTCTGTCCTTTTGAGACAGTTGGTCTGTTCCTGAGCAAAGTCTAACCCAACCTCTGTTGTTCTCCTGCATCTGTGACCCTCCCTCCTACCCCCGCTGCCGCTCCTCTCTTGACCCTGAGGACCCTAAGTCTTTTTGAGAATGTACTTTCTTATTTTGTCAGGGATTTGTCCTATTGCCCCTTGGCTGATTTCTATCTGTTTTCCTCTCTCATTGTCAGACCTTTAGGACAGTTCCCTGAACCTTGATCTTCTAAGCCTGTCTCAAGCAGCTCTGTCTCCTTGCCCTTCCTCCCCCACTCCCTCCCTCCTTCCCTGCTTTAGAGTATAACTAATTTGGGGAGTAAATTGAGAGAATGAAATTGGGTATCCTATCTTGTCATATTCCTTAAAAATTATTTTTATGTGACTCTTCTTTTGGAAAAGAGTATTGAACATTGATCAAAGTTGAACCAAACACAAATAGGATGATCAGAACCTGAGGATGGATGAAATTTAATTTGAAGGAGAAACAGTAGATGATAACTACATCCTTCCACAGTCCTACTCATTTTCTTTAATTCCTTAATTTTCTCAGACTGTCATAGGTATTATAATGTAGAAACATGATATCAAGTAATGAATTAGCAAACCATGGTAGATTACATCTTGTGACCACTTTTAGGGAGAAACATTTATTTAAATTAAAATTTTAAAAATCATTCCTTTGGGGGGCTGTTCTTTGGATAATAGCAATAATATAGATCAGTTGAATTCCTGAAACTTTAAAAATAAAGCAAATACATTGTTTTGAAATACTTTTTTTTCTAATATGATTTCCACACCACCACCACCCGCCACCCTGGCTGTATGTAAGGAAGTAGATTTCATATGTGTCCTATTTCATATGTGTCCTTTCCTGCAAATGAGTAATAAGAAGGTGACCTCCCAGCTCCGAGCATTGGTTGGCAAGCATATGTTCCTGCCTGTGTTTTATAGTTAAGGCTTCACCACTATGAATTTTATTTCCATGTAGAGGGTAACTTTTTTAGAGGAAAAGTATGTAGTTATACATGATATTCTAATATTCTTATTATTGCTGTAGTGATAGTACACTGTTTTCAAATAAAATTTCTAGCTTACAGTCTTCATATCTTAAAAAAGAAAATATACTCATTTCATGATGCATGCCTCGGAAATTCACTTTTCTGGGTACTTTTTCAATTTGTGTATTTAAGGTGAGAGTAATATGTTCTGGGTTTCCACGATAGAAGTTTGCGTCTGCTTATGGAATCAGTAATTTTGAAAGAGGAATTCTTGAGAATCTTTACTTGTAACGACTTATCATTTTCCTGTTGTAAACTATTTTTTTTTTGTTTAATGGCTCAGGTAGATTGAATTCAGAGGTTTAAGAAGTGAAATGAAAACCACATGCTAGCAGTTCTAGGGGATTTTATGCCTTGAGATTTTGTTGGAAAAGAGGCCAAGAAATAGTGTTTTAAAACGCATAAAAAATGTAATTACTCCTAGAAGAGATTTTATTATACTTTACTGCTACTATAATAAATACATTTACACAAGACAAGAGATTCAGGATCTGGTGGTTTTGTTTAGAAGTGAAAGGGATGTAGTTGATGTGGAGCAGCATCAGAGTATCCCTCAGCTCAGAACATCAAGAGTATCCCCTACTCAGCTGCTTGACTTCCTCTGACTTAGAAGCGGCCCTGCACAAGGTTGTGTAGTCATCACAGTCATTGTCATCATTTGCCTCCTCCTTTCTAGCATTCCTTGTCAGTCTCAGGGATCTCATACTGGCTGACCTCACACTGTTCTGTTCAGTGCTAAGCAAAAGGATGGTGGTTCTAGCAGTATCTTGCACTCCCCCTTTAGAACAGCCTTCAGTAAAAAATTAACTATCAAATTTAGTGACTCTTCTTTCTGGTAGCAAAGTGATAAACTGAATTAATTGAGCTCAGGTATTTAAATGGATGAAAAATGTTTATTTGTATTTGTGAGTGCAGTATTAAGTGCAGTATCCTAATGTATATTTCAGAGGACTCATATAATGTGAGTATTTTGACATCAACACTGGTTCACTGGAAATACATCACTTGCTCTGTGTATAGATAAATTCAGCCCTACCCTTGCCAACTTTGTCATTAGAATTAACTATAGTAACCATGTATTCAAGCCTTTTCTGAAACAATCCCAGTTTCAAATATTTTGCTGCAATGAAGCCGTAAACAATCGAAATACCCACAGAATTCAGATGCTTTGGTATCAAGCAAGCTTCTCCCACACTTTGCTTTTACAATATGAAATCTTCAGCTAATGCCTTCTGATTGTTTTCTCCAGTCTGAGCAAGTAACTTCTATAGCTTTAAAACCATAGTGCTCAACAGGATCTGTGCACCTCAGCCCTTCCTCCTGGAGGCACCCCATAGGCTCATGTCTGAAGTATGTTAACTGCTAAGAGGAAGTGACTCCAGCATTGTCTTATCCTGCACTCTTGACTCTCAAGATCGGTGTATTTGTATCTTTCTCCGTTTCCCTTGACAGTAAATATGATAGTAGTACTGTTGTTTTTTAAAATTTGAAAAACACCATAGTGTTTTGTGTACAGTTTTTAAAATGAGAAAAACAAGAGGGTTGTATAATTTTAATGCAGGGAGTTCAGTTGATTTTCTTGTGATGGTGTTTACTTTGCTAGATTGGCGAAGGTTTTTTAAAAACACAGAGCAAAATTCAGCCTCTCCATTAATGAATTTTCCTATTATGTCTTTGACATAAATGTATTACTGTCATTTCATAACTCATTAACATAATGATCAGTCACTTGGAAATGAATACTGATCACAATACAGTGGAGGGCTCTTGCTGGTTGACGTGCGGGTTCACACAGTATTTGGTGAGTCTTCATCTGTGCCACTCTGTCTTTCAGCATCCCAGTGCATCAGAGTACCCCCCAGGTGATGGATATGCATTCAGTAACAACATTTACTCAAGAGGGCCCCATCTGGACCAAGGGGATGCCGCTGTTGCTTTTAAGCCAACTCCTAATCGCCATGTAGATAGGTAACATTATTGGGCACCATTTGAAGGGCTGTGGGTAACTGTCTCTGCTTTAGTGCTAAGAGGCAAGGCTGTCTGTAGTGTCTAATACCTCTTTAAACTTTACATCTATAAATTGTCTGTTAAAATTTCAGTTCATTTAAAGAACTGGCTTTAATGAACAAATGATGCCTGGAACTCTAGTCTGTAATTCTCATTTAATGCAAATGCCTTTGGATGACTTTCCATTTTTTAAAAGATACTTCTGACAAAATGTGTGCATGAAGAAGGAAGAATTGTCTTGTACCTCCCTCTTAGTTTGTCCAGATTATTGCTAAGGATCTTTCCAGCTCTGTCACTGAAAGAAAATGTTCATATTCTTTTCCCCCAATAAAAACAAATATTTAAACTACATAGAAACAAAATATTAAAAAAGAGTTAATACTTTGTCATTCATGCCATTTCATCATATTATATCTTATCTTGATCTAGTTTTTATATTTCATTTATTTTTCTATATTTTCTCTCTTTTTTTTTTTTTTTTTGAGACAAAGTCTCACTTTGTTGCCCTCAGTAGAGTGCTGTGATGTCACAGCTCACAGTAACCTCAAACTCTTGGGCTACAGTATTTCTTTTGCCTCAGCCTCCCAAGTAGCTGGGACTACAGGCATCCACCACAATGACCCACTATTTTTAGAGATAAGGTCTTGCTCTGGCTCAGGCTTGTCTTCAACATGTGAGTTCTGGCAATCTACCCACCTTAGCCTCCCAGAGTACTGAGATTACAGGTATGAGCCACTGTGTCCAGCCTATATTTTCTACTTACTTATTTATTTTTTATTGAGCAACAATAATAATAATAATGTAAAAAAAGTAACATTCACATTGTCAAATAAGATTATGTCTACCATAGAATGCTTTGACTCTTAAGTATGGAGTTATCAGTTAACTTCTTATTTTTTTTCCAAAGTTTCAAAAAAATAGACAACTAATATTTATAAATAAAAATAAAAGATAATTAAAAAAAACAGATCATGCCAAATCTTATAGACAGTAGAAAAAGAAGAAATACTTCAAAATCATTCTACTTCATTTGGATACACCTGAGGATAAAATTGGAAAAAATATATTATTATAAAGGGGAAATTACAAACATTTCACTTATAAATGAGGATACAATATCCTAAACAATATCTTAACAAGTTGAATTAAAAATTAATGTGTAAGTAATGTACTCTGGTCAAAATTAAATCCAATCTATGTGAGAATTCGTCACTATTTTCTTCTTTTCCTTTCCCTCACCTCCTCCCTCCTTCTCTGACTGCTCTTCCTTTCCCCCATGCCCCACCGTGTCATTAATTGTCATTAATTGTCCTCATATCAAAGTTGAAATTCACATAGGGTTCATACTTCTCCATTCCTGTGATGCTTCACTAAGAATAATGTGTTCCACCTCCATCCAGGTTAATACAAATGCTGCAAAATCTCCATTTTTTTAAATGGCTGAATAGTATTCCATGGTATACATATACCACAGCTTGCCAATCCATTCCTGGGTTGAAGGGCATTTAGGCTGTTTCCACATTTTAGCGATTGTAAATATGTTCACTCTTAAAAATAATTCAATATAAGCAGGAATGGAAAATTGAGATAAGAAATAAAGGAACTGGAATAGGTTCACTTTTTTTCATTCTTGTCTTCCAGCAAGTGGAGTTTATATAGAGCCAACCTCATGTACCAAAGAGAGAGAAAAGGAGGTGAAATGTTGGTAGCAAGGCTGTAAGAGAATGATTGTTCAGACGGAGTGGGTTAGAGAATTTGTCCTAGGACTTTTCTATCAAAGCCCCTCTTGCCATGAGACTGACATGCCCTTTATTTCTTTTCAGTGTTCGCCTTTCTTATAGAGTCTGAGGAAGGTGATATTTAAAATTTTGTTCTTTGTCAGGGATGGTGGCAGGTAATGTTTAAAGTAATTGCCATGGAAATTATACAGGTATTGCTCTAAGGGCACCAGTAACATATTAAATTGAGTACAAGGAAAAGTCAGCAATGAATAATATATTTTGAAAATGCCAACATGTGAAAGTAAGTTTTAATTAGATAATTATTTTTAGTAGATGCAGGTGAAAATCAGTTTCGAAGCTTCAACATGATTCATTGAAACTCCTCTCGTCTAACTCATGCATCTTGGTATTTTTTTTCTTTCCTTTTGTCTTAGATGTCAATATTCTACAAATTATTTCAGATTATTTCAGATGTCAATGTTCTACAAATTATTTCAGATTATTTCAGATTATTCTTCTTGTTCTAACACTCCAGTAGATGGGATGGTTTTCCACAGCTAGGTGACTGGAAAATTGCTTCAGTACCTTTCTCATGTTGTAATATACTGATATTAGAAAACTTTTTTTTTTTTTTTTTTTTTTTTTTGAGAAAGAGAGAGTCTCACTCTGTTAGAGTGTTAAGAGTACTATTGCATCATCCTAGCTCAGCAACCTCAAACACCTAGTAATCTTCTTACTTCAGCATTCTGAGTAGCTGGGACCACAGGCATCCAACACAAAGCCTAGCCAATTTTTCTATTTTTAGTAGAGGCAGGGTCTTGCTCTTGCTCAGGCTGGTCTTGAACTCCTGAGCTCAAGTGATCCTCCTGCCCCAGCTTCTGGGAAACTAGGATTATAGGCATGAGCTACCACACTTAGCTGATACTGGAAAAGTTTTATCATGTCCCATTTTAAGACTACGTCTAGCACACTGTGTTCACTCAGGAACTGTTGATTATTTGGTTTATTGATGAATGACTGGATAAGTGCATGACAGTGTAGTCAACATTGAAGAGTCAATACTCCCTGTCCTTCATGTGCAAATAAATCTACCCCATAGTAGAATTTATGGAATAACCTCTGCCATTTATTTAGAACAGCTTACCACAAAGTCTTTTAAAGTTAACCTTGAGCTATTTATGATCTTTATGGATATCAGGAAAGTGTTCCTTTGATTTATTGATTTAGTTATATCTTTGTACCTCATCTGTTTCCAAATGGGTTCAGGCACTTAAATTGTATACAGATAAAATGATATTATTATTAAAAATTAAATAATAAAATAAATTACAAAATTAAGAAATGTAGAGAGAGGATAACAACTAAAATTTATGAAGTATAAGAGTTGACACAGTGATTAAATTTCAAATTTGTCTTTCAGATTTCTAGCTGTCAAAGCAAAAAGAAAAACATAATCACTTACTATCATTAGGAAAAAGAAGAGATATTCTTCCATTCATTAGGTTATACAATGTCTTTCCTGCTACTAAATTCTCAGAATTTTGTCTCATAGAACTTTGTATAGGTTGGCATAGGAGATACAAGGGACACTCATTTTTACAAAGATTTTTTTCCTCATTTAGAGAAGGCTGTGGTGAATTTCATAAGGTTACTTGTAGTAACCTTTGATAAATAAAAAATTTAAATGAAATATAGTGAAGGAAATTCCATGAAGGGGTGTAGCTGTAGAGTGTCAAAATTTAGCCAGAGAAAGAAATTTTTAAAATACCATTGAATAATATGTAGATATTATACCTCCGTTCTTACCAGGAGCTGGGGCAGTTGATAGATACCAAGATCATGGACGTTCTTTGGTGCCAAGACAATTTATCATCATTATTGCAAAAAATATGGGCTGAATAAAATACATAGAGGTTGGAATTTGCTTTTATATTATTATTGCTGACCTTTATCTCATGCCAGGAGTGCAGAAGATACCATATAAAGTGTGTTGTCTATTAGTGAAATTACCATATCATTAGGCAGACCATTTGTTGAGTTTAGAGCCTGCACCTTTGGTTTTATAGTTTACTGCTATTCAGATTAAAATTAGTATTTAAAAAAAAAAAATTAGTATTTCAGACTTCTCACATTCTCTCTTCTCTCCATCTGCTGTGTACCAAGTGACATATTTCTGATTCCAAGTCAGAGACCATACATTTTGATATATTCTCTGTCTTCAGAAACTTTGTTACCTTTGAAAAGTTATAAATTATGATTTTCCAGTTGATAACTATGGTCACATTCAGGTTTAATACATAGAGGGCAATAAATTATAAAACAGATTTTGAAATTCTAAAACATTTTATAAATATAGGCTGGATAATCCCTTCTGAGGCATGCAAGGTAAAAAAGACTTCAAAGACAACTACAGTAAACTTGAACTTACTGATTTAGATACTCAGTGGCAAAGTTATTCAATGTTATAGTATGTTTAATTCTCCAATAGTAGTAGTGATCATTTTCTCCATCATAGGAGAGAAGAACACGGGGGAAGAAAGAGAAAACATTGAAAGTACTGTTTTTTTTACTTTTGGGGTGGTTGAATCTTTTTTATCCTGTAACTGAAATCTTAATAGACTTAGTGTGTATATATAAAGTACATAAAAAAATTATTCCAATAAGGACAGGACTGGGAAATCCATGGCACACAGTTTAAAATTATTATCGCTAATAATATAATGATTATTTGACCACAATTTCACTTTCTTACCAATGTTTTTTTTAAACTATACTAAAAATTAGCCAATAAGCCATGCTTATATGCTATCCAGGTCATCTTTTTCCTTTGTCCCTGCCCTCCTTCACCAATGGAGGACTACATAAAAGCTAGTCAATATCGATGATGACAGGACACGTGATGTCCACCACTGCCCTGCATGTCCTGGTATAATGCAGCATTCTAGAGAAGTGAGCACAAAGAATGGCCGCCAGACGGGCCGGAGGACCAGTCATGTCCAGTTTCTGATGTTTTTTTCTCTTGCAGATCTCTGTGAGGAACTGTAGAAATATTTAAGTGGAGAAGACTAGGGAGTAAAATTAATAAAGAAGAGTTAAACTTACTAGTAGTGAGATGTATGAATACACATTTGTAATGCATTAGGTTTCGTTGTATTACCGTATATACTCGAGTATAAGCCGAGTTTTTTCGGTACAAAATTTGTGCCAAAAAACCCGAACTCGGCACAAATTTTGTGCCGAAAAATCTCGGCTTATACTCGAGTATATACGGTATATATAAAGGTAACTCTCAATGTTATTAAATCTATTAGTACTCATTTGGTTATTAGAAGAGGTATTTGTCTTTTAAAGGAGGTTTTCTTTAAAATCATAGGGTCCATACACTTTTCCTTAATATTAAAAAAGTTTATATTAAGTTGTTCATTTGCTTGTTTATATGGAAGTGTCACTGGTCTTATATGTAATGCATACTTCCCTCCCTTGCAATTTAGATAATTAGGCAATGCTTTCCTAAAAATTGACACCGAGTCATAATTTTTAAATTTGATGTATTTGGTAAATGAATTGGAGACATGGCTCGCATTAGTAGAATCAACTAACTTAAACTGCCTGTATGGAAATTATTTTCAGTTTCCTTTATTTTTATGAAAAATACTAACATTTATCTTTAGTTCTGTCATTATAGAAATGCTAATTAACAAAACCATATCCAGTGAATGTATTTACTGAACAAAGAATTCATAGATTTGCATTCTAGAGTTGGTCTCTAAATTTGTCTCAGCACCAACCAGCCTTGTGATTTTGTATTATTTATTTTTGCCCCAGCCATACTTTGTTCATTTTAATAGCAAGTACTCAAAAATTTCTTTTATTTCTCAGATTCTATAAAATATAATAAAACTAAACTATTTTTGTCAGACAGTTTTCTAGTAGGATTTGGCTTGATTAATGTTTTACTTCTGTTTCATCCTGTAGGAAGACCTGACAGAATGAAAAACTGTCTTCTTTCTTTTTATAGAAATTATGACCCACTCAAAACACAACCGAAGAAGTATGCCAAATCCAAGTATGACTTTGTGGCAAGAAACAACAGTGAACTTTCGGTTCTAAAGGATGATATCTTAGAGGTAATACAATTTTACCATTTTTACACTCATAATAAAATAAAGTTATTGTATTCCTCTTTTGGTATACATCTAAAGATTCCTCAAAGAAACATTGAGGCCAAGAAAGTATTCTTCTGTGTAATATTAATAAAGATAGTGTATTAGAGACACCTATGCCTATTTAGAGGGGCTAGATACATACCCCCTTCTAAAGAGGTGGCTTTGGGTTAAACCTTTTATCTGTTTTTTAGAAGGGAATGAAGAAGGTGGATTACTTAGCTTACTTTGCTCTCTTCCTTGCTTGCTTTCTTCTTCTGAGATTTATACATTTTGGAATCAAGCCTAGTTACCAATTCAGATATAGATGCCCATAACGTTTGTTTGTTTGTTTGTTTGTTTGTTTTTGCAGTTTTTGGCTAGGGCTGGGTTTGAACCCCTCACCTCCGGCATATGGGGTTGACGCCCTACTCCTTTGAGCCACAGGTGCCACCCAGATGTCCATAATGTTTTAATCAGGGAAAACATTTTCTTCTTCTTTTATGCTAGTGTCCTTGCACAAATGTACCCAGCAGTCAGTGAGCTAATGGTGTCAGGGATAGTCTGCAACACCCAAATCTCCTTATTAAGTTATAATCAAGGGTTCATCTTCTTAAATGTAGAATATGAATGATCACAATAAATTTTGTTCAAAAAATATAATTTTTATGCTTTTTTCCTATCTCCAAAATAGAGACAATAGGACTTCCCAAGAGAATCATTTTTGTGCTCTATAAATATTTCAAATACTGCAGGTGCATTCTTCAGAGATAATATGAGTTCAGGTAGAGTCATTGTAGTGATTCTATACTAGTAAATATAATTCCTAGTGTAATTCCTGAGAATCATTCAATAAATACTATGTCAATGCTGAGTCAATATATCAGAAGTGAAAAAATATTTTTGGCTCAAGTCTAGGAGTGAAAATTGTACTTCCTTCACATATTGACTTTTACATGGAAATTATATCTATTTTTATGCATGATGACAGATACTTGATGATAGGAAGCAGTGGTGGAAAGTTCGAAATGCAAGCGGAGACTCTGGATTTGTGCCAAATAACATTTTGGATATTGTGAGACCTCCAGACTCTGGATTGGGGCGTGCTGATCCACCTTATACACATACCATACAGGTAGTTATGACTTCTTAGCAAATGTTAATATTATAAATCTATCACACTCTTTAACAGGATTTAAAAAACTTTTGTGTATTAATATTTTGAACTTTAATTGGCTATACATTTTCTTCTGTAATTTGGGAAGGCAGCGATGAAGGACACAGGGACGAATTATACATGTTTTCTGATTTATTTCTTGGAAAATTGTTCAAAATGTACAGCAGTAACTCTTTCTCTGAATGCTTTTTTCCTCCAATCTATAAAGTTTCTGACATTCAGAGAAGTAGTGCTTCTGTCTTGTGACCCATAGTGTGCCCATCCACCACTGGCTTTCTGTTGGCAGAGGATGGCACGGGGACATGGCTGGAGTGTCCAGCACTTCATCTTCACCAGCGTTTGCCTACTTAAATTTTGTCAAAAAAAAAAAAAAAAAACATACTTTTTTTTTTTTTTGACAAAATTTAAGAGTCTCTTAAGTGTGCTGCCACTGATCAACCTGTAATTGCACTCATCTGAGTTTATATATGAGCACTTTTTTGGTTGGTTTATAATATTTTTTCTCTTAATTTTAATGTACTTATAAAATGTACTTATAAAATTAGATACTTATAAATGTACTTATAAAATGTACTTATAAAAATTAGATAAGTCAGTTTCCTGCTTCTTGCTCATTGAATAATTCTTGAGGTCTATGCCATATTTTTAGAATTTCATTGACCTTGGCCATCTCATTAACCTAATATCTGGATTCGCTTGCCTTTAAACTGTTGGGATTTTTAGACCAATGACAGGCACTGTAGAGTCAGGTTTGCCAACAGAGACAGAATGGATGGACTGGTATATGGCCTCTGAACCCAGGGTGGCTTCCTTCTTATTAACAAAGGAAGAATTCTTTTTTTTTTTTTTTTTAATTGTTGGAGATTCATTGAGGGTACAAGAAACCAGGTTACAATGATTACATATGTTAGGTAAAACCCCTCTTATAATCATGTCTTACCCCCAAAAGTTGTGTCCCACACCAAGACCCCACCCCTTCCCCTCCTTCCCTCTCTCTGCTCTGAGGAATAATTCTTTTAAGAATCTCGAGAAAAAGATCACATCTGATTCAGTTCTACTCAAATTGATACAATTTGAGTAGAAGCTACATAGAATACGCAGTGAAATGAGTAACTTTTACCCCAAATCCAGGCTTAATAAAATCTAGATTGTCCAAACATAGAATTGTGGTCCTACTCCCGCCTAAACCGTTCATTTCAGTACTTAGGTTTCCTCGTGATATTTAAGTCTATTACAGGTCCTGCACTTTCCCAGCATAAGTTGGCTTTATTAGAATGCATGTGCCAAGCAACATTTAAAATAAAGAATTAGTATATAGTTTCTGTATATCGATAATTTAAAGTGATGGCAACAGAAATTGTTTGCTGTGCTTGTGTTTTGGTGACCTGATGTGCAGATATGTTACGAACTTACTTTACATTCATCATTTATCATTAGCTATTGATGCCAAAGAAGGAATTTGAGTTATTCAAGGTATGATCTCCTCCATTTCCCATGGACTTTTGAAGTGAATTTTCTAACTTAATTCGTGTACCTTTTTCTTTCCTTTGTTCCTACCTTTCTGAGCTTGGGGTATTACGTAACATAAAATATAGGCTTCTGTCTCATTTATGGGTGCCAGTTTTTCACTTTCTTTGTGGTATAGAGTGTATGCTTGAAGCATATGACTAAATACCAACAGGGTGTATGGTCTTTGAGTTGTGTCGATTGTTTTTAATATTCAGTTCATGATAATTTATGTGAAGCACTATTCGCAAATGATATCCCTAATTCCCATATGTGAGCAGAAGCTGAGGTTTATATTTTATGTGTTGAAAACAATTATCTAAATTTGTTTTTATTTATGTGTGTGGTTCCTAGGAATGGGTAAACTTCGATAAAATAAGATACTTAAACTTATAAATAAGATAAATTATAATTATTTTCTCCCATCTGAGATTTCCCAAGGAGTGTAATGTTTTTTGTAATGACTTTTACCTTTTCTTCTTTACTGTTCATTCTTTTCGTTTTCTTCAATTCTGATTCCTGACATGAGCCGTAAATTGACTTCTGTTTAGAGGTTGCTCTAAAATTGAACGAAAGTTATTAATTCATATCATAGGTAATGAGAATACTTTTGGAGAACAGAAATATATTTCCCCTCTCAAACAGAACCTCATGTCTTATTTCTGTCAACTTTGGCACAATCAGTAAATTTTTTAAGTGTTCACAAGGTTCATGGGTTTGTTTTGCTACTTTATGTAAACAGAAACTTGTAGTCCTTGTGGGGGCTGCCTATTTTTGGCTATTTCCTTTTAAACTTTTTAACACTATCTGACTGTCTTTTGAAAATTTCTAAATGCAAATATAAACATAGTGGTGTGTGTAGAAATGTGTAAAGAAGCCTTCTACGTATGTTTGTGTGTGTGTGTGAGAGAGAGGGGTTTAGGTTGAGGGCTATACTTTTAAAAAGTGTTAAAAACATTCTTCCTTTAACACCTCCTGGTATTAAAGGAGATGTAATAATATTCTAAGATATGTATCATTCATATATATATATATTCCAGTTAAAACTGGAAATATTTTCTATAGATGAAATTTTTTTCACCTATTTATAGGTGAAAATTTTGAGCTAGCCCAGCAAAACTACTAAGACCTTCTAAAATTTTAAGAAGCAAACTTGACAGTCTGTTCTGCTATCTGCTGTCTGGCATAAGTCCTATTCTCCTATTTCCAAAGCATTTGTGACATTTTTTAAAAAAGAATGGAGTAAGATGAAAAATAAAACATCTTCAGAAATCTATACCAGTTGTTTTTATATCTCTAGACCAGTATCACCAGTACCTTTATCTAAAATATCTAAGGAAAAATCCTGCTGTTTATTTCAGAATAATACTATAGATACTACCATATTTATGTAGATTCCAGTGATCCTTACATCCTAACCTTATAAATTTCAACTGTATTATAATTTTATGTCTTATTCATCTTTTTATTTCATTTCTCAAATATTTATTGAGGAATGAAGCTTAATATTGAGCAGATCCTTCATAAAAGTCCATTGTATGGCCGAAGTTCCCTGGGCTGAGGACTGATTTTGGTTCCTGGCCTGTTAGGAAGCAGGCTGCTCAGCAGGAAGGGGTGAGTGGCAGCAAGTAAGCAAGCCAGCCAGTGAAGCTTCATCTGTGTTACAGCCATTTCCCATCACTGGCATCACTGCCTGAGTTCTGCCTCTTCTCAGATCCCTGCATGGTCCGTGGAAAAATTGTCTTCCATGAAACTGTAGCCTGTTAGGAACCAGGCCTCACAGCTGGAGGTGAGCAGCAGACGGGTGAGCGAAGCTTCTTCTGTATTTACAGTTGCTCCCCGTCACTCTCATCACCGCCCGAGCTCCACCTCCTGTCTTACTTCACCCCCCTCCTGCCCCCACCAGCTCCCACGCTGGTCTGTGAGAAGTTGTCAATGATATCAAAGTCTTGTTACCAAAACTTTGAAGAAACATAAAGAAACTTCCTATAACAAAAATGTTTTCCATCCTGGTACTATGCTGCAGAAAAACAACTAGTGATTCATTCCTTTCACTTGCTTCACTTTCACAGATAGCAATGGCAGTACACTCCAAAATAGATAATGTGAGTGGTCAGCGGCATTTGTGGTGCCAGGCCTTGTCTAAGCACTTCACAAATAGGAATTCATTTAATTCCCACTACAACCTTATAAAGCAGCCTTATTTTACATGGGAACTAAGCTACAGGAGAAATAACTTGCCCACATTTACATGCTTTGTGATGCCAGGATTGGGACCCAGTGCTCTGGATCCAAAGCCCATGCTGTGATGGAAAAGTGATTACAAAAGTGTCATCTCTTTTTTGGGTGAACATGTAGTTTTTCCTCTATATGAAGGCTTATTTCTAAAAATAGCTTTACCAGGCCCTATGCTGTGATAAAAGTGGATCTGAACCATCACAATGCTTAGAACTGGGTTTCACCTTACGTATTTATTCTTTGGATTTCATCAATTTTTTTCTTTTTTTTTTTTAATGATTTAGGCTAATAACCCAAATTATATGATTTACTTAAAAATGACATTTTATAAATGGTGGTAAGGAAATTAGATATAAACTACTTATGTACAATATCTATAAGTCACCAAATATTTTTTTTAAGTGGACACAGTTATGATTCCTATTTTTATACCCTTATCTTTCCTATAAAGAAGAGTATATTAATAATGGCAGGATCTGAGTGAAGGGCACAGGTGCAGCCCTTGCTGACTGTCCATATGCTTTTTATCAGGGATTCTGCGGACAAGGATGCTCATATGTGTCACCAGTAGTGAATAGGCGTTGAATTGGCACCTGGTGCCCCAGAGAGTCCAGACTATTTAATATCCTCACGTTTGATGTGATTTTTAACAGCTCTCTACCGACAACCATTCCCACCTAAAGTGTTTCCCCCATGGCTTCAGCAAGGTTTTAAAAATAAAAAAGAGGGTAGCAAAGAATTTCCAAAAGATGTTTAACATTGAGATAAAACGAAACCATGGAGAAAAGGAAGTATTAATAAATGTTTATGAAAGATGATGGAGAAATGACATGTCTTCTGATAAGACATTTTTCATAGAGCATTCCAGGGCCTTGTTGTGTTTTACCTAGGTGACAGATGGACGTCCAGGGTGCTTTCTCCCCTCCTGGAATCTGCTTGCCACATAAAGTTAACCAGTCTTTCTTTTGACTTGATTCCCAGATCTCTAGCACTGTGACTGTTCTTCTACTAAAATTACCCTTGAACCCATTCACATTCTCCTGCTATGTGCCAGGAGCAGGCACTCACCCCTCTGCTGCCACGTCTAACATACCCAATGGCCTGACTACAGAAACCTTCCATGTGTTTTCATTTATTATGTCTCTGTGTTTATTATTATAGATATTCTTACTCCACTGAGATAACAAATAATTATTAATTTCCAGTCTTCATAGTCTTCTGAATTCAACAAAAAGTTTCCTGTCTTTTATTCCTAACCAGTGATGGTGTGATACTGTGGGAAAAGCCTCATTCTAGGTATTGATAGATGATAGATGGGGCTTCTAATCCTGATTCTGCCCCTAACCATCTGTGTGACCTTACAGAGAGCATTCTGTTTTTCTGTGCTCCAGTTTACTTGATTGTGAAATAGAAGGAGGCAGTTGTGTGCTCTCTACAATGAAAGTTACAGAAAAAAATTCTCTTAGTCTTTATGTAGATGTTTCGACAGTCCTAAATTAAAACTGGAAATATTTTCTATTAAACAACTAAAACTACTAACAACTAAACTATTAAATAACTAAAACTACTAACTTAAGCCCATGTTATGAATGCTGTGTTTAAACTCAGTCCAGACATTCTGGTAACCGCTGGACACAAAGTGATTATTTTATTAAAGATGGCTTCATTTTCTTCCAGCCATCCCAACTTCCTGATAGTATTCGGTTCTTTAATTTTTTAAATTAATCTCAGAAGACTACCTATTAATTAGAGACATGGCTTTAGACAATGATCTTTACTTTTTTATTCTGCCTTGTAGATTGACATTTTCTCAGATATTTCCTGGGATATTTGAATAATAGTCTAAGATTATACATACATGCATATTTTATATATATATATATATAACATTTTATATATTTTATATATATTTTATATATATTTTAATTAATTATATATAATTAATTATATATGTATACATATATACATATATATATAAAATACATGTATAAAGTAATTACTGTCCATTATGCACATAGTATATTCAAGTACATAATTATACAATGTTCTATTTGTTTAGACTGCTAACAAGTTTAACACTAAACTTAAAAAACACTATGATGTATACTTTTTCCTTTTAGAAAAGGTGAAAGATTTATACAATTTGAAGAGAAACCGGAGAGTATAGTATTTCCTTTGGTAGAATCAGCTATTAAATAAAAATTCATCTCCCTCTTTCTCTCTCTGTCTGTTCTCCCCTTCCTCCCCAGGGGGTGAGGGAAAGGAAAAGAAAAAAAGAATAAAAAGAAAAGAAAATAGTGACCAATTCTTACATAAATTGGATTTAATTTTGACCAAAGTACATTACTTGAACATTGATTTTTAATTCAACTTGTTAATATGTTGTTTAGGATATTACAGCCTCATTTATAAGTGAAATATATTTGTAATTTCCCTTTATAATGTATTTTTTCCAATTTTAATATCAGGTGTATCCAGGTGAAGTAGAATGATTTTGAAGTATTTCTTTTTTTTCTGTTGTCTGTAAGATTTGACATGATCTGTTTTTTGAAATTATGTTTTATTTTTATTTATAAATATTAGTTGTCTATTTTTTGAGACGTTGGAAAAAAATAATAAGTTAACTGATGACTCTGGACTGAACCTCTGAGTCAAAGCATTCTATGATAGACATGCTCTTATCTGACAATGTGAATGTTACTTTTTTTACATTATTATTATTGCTCAATATTTCATTGCAGCAATCATCTGATTTCTTTTCTGAATGTATTTATCTTCGTTTGTTCTTTACGAGGTTTTTGTTTCTAGTCCTTATCTTAAACATTGTATTGTTACTAAATTTTAAGCCTTTTTAATTTTGTGAAGGCAAAAAATGGAGACCAAATAAACACATGCATATGTATAGAGAAAATTTAAAAAATAAATAAATAAAAATTCATCTTATGGCTCGGTGCCTGTAGCTCAGGCAACTAGGACACCAGCCACATACACTAGAGCTGATGGGTCCGAATCCAGCCTAGGCCTGCTAAACAATGACAACTACAACCAAAAAATAGCCAGGCATTGTGGCGGGTGCCTGTATTCCGAGCTACTTAGGAGGCTGAGGCAAGAGAATCACTTAAGCTTAAGAGTTTGAGGTTGCTGTGATCGTGACGCCATGTCACTCTACCCAGCGTGACAGCTTGAGACTCTGTCTCCAAAAAAAAAAAAAAAAATTCATCTTACATTTAATACATTCTGATTGTATTCTTTATAAGAATAAAATGAGTTAAATGTTAATATTTTAACAGTACTATAATACACAAAGTTACTATTGAAATACTCTACACTTTTATACTATATTGTAATCTATATTAGTTTTAGATGACTAGATAAAAGTGATGGAAATTAATTACATATTTACAACCTCCTTGCCTGGTTGATTTGCAGGCAAGCAATTTTACTGTCAAAAAACAAACTTGCTCACGTTTCTTGATGTTTGATGTGTATTATAATTGATATTATTTTAATTTCATCTCTTGTGTGTTGATTTTCTCATTTGGTGTGATTTGCTCCCTTTTCCTAATAGCAATTACTTGGCGAGCTGTCAGAGGTAACCCACATTCATTCCCTCTTGGCACTTCTTTTCAGTGTAATGTTCTGGATTCAGTCCCTGGACATAACACCCTCCAAATGTTCCAGCTGTGCTTAGTTTTCACGGTAGAGTTCCAAAGTGTCTAAATTTAGAAGAAAAACATGTAATTCAGAGCAGGTTAAAATTTTAAGGACAGTTCAATGTTGATGACTTTGCTGGAGTTACTTGCATAATTTCCCCTCTGAAGCAGTATCTTGTATGAATCAGGAGCTTGTCTCTCAGTATCATTCTTTAATCCTTGAGAATTTCTACTCAACTCTAGGTGCTAAAGAAAAGTGACTTATTCCAACGTAATTATCAATAGGAAAGTAAATGTCGCATGAGGGCTAGTCATTTAGACTTTTTTTCAGAGAAAGAGAGATTTTGTTTCAAATAGAACTTTATATTGGTGGGAAATCACAGGCAAGAATGGGGAAGTGACAATTACAGTGCAAAAGTAGGTCCACAGCGGGTTGGCCACCCATCCCAGTTTGACCCCAACTGAGAGTTTTGTGGGGATGTGGGTCTTTTAGTGCTAATTTACTGGTAACGTTCCAGACAAGCTGAGAAGAATTGGTCAGAATTTTGTTTTTGGATTTGGAGCTTCAATTCCATTGATCTAGGAGAAAAAAGTTCAGAGTGCTCTTGTGCCCTCCGGGCTTTCCATCAGTTGAAAGTACATTGGAATCATCAACTCTGTAGTTTTAACCGGAAAACCAAGAGACAGAAAGAATGAACGAAGGGCAGTAGTTGGTGGGAGGTGCGAAGGAGGGGGCCACCTAGGGAGGGACACAGAAAGGCGGCTTCAGGAGTCAATGGTGATTCTGTTTCTTCCACATCAAGAATTACAAACCAGTTCCATGGAAAAGCTGTCTTGGTTGCTATTCAGAACAAGTTGTAATGTTTCAAGGAAAGTACTTTTTTCCTCCTGAAATTGCAGAGGTTGGAAACATGAAACAGGAGAAGACTAAGAATAGAGGAAAATATGCAAGTAAATATAAATTAGGGCATAAGTCATGAAAATTTTTCATGTGGCTTTCCTTGACTTTAATCAAATATCTCTGTGTGTGTATGTGTGTGTGTGTGTGTGTGTGTGTGTATATACACTCACACATATTTTTAAAACCTGTTATTCTGTTAGGTCATACTGGTAAAGTTGCATTATGTAGAAAAGGCAGATGAGGGGAGTGAGGCACAGAACATTTGGTGAGCTTGTCTTCAGGCTTGATTATGACAACACAGTTGTATTCAGCTTTTCACAGTATTATTTGATAGATAGAAAAACACTTGCTGTTCTTGTTTTTATGCAAGCAGAAAATATGAATCATATCATGAAATGTAGAGCTCATGGCATTTTTTTAAGTGTTAAAAGCAATACTTTAAACTCTGACATTTTTGAAACACTAATGTGAGAATTCATTAGCTCCTCCTGAAATTACATACAAAGGACATTCTTGTTGACAGAACATTAAGTATACATTGATCAGATGACTTTGGTGTGTGATGAGTGTTACATTTTGGTGATATTTGCTGTATTTTGATTGCTCTAAATATTCATTGGCCCAAATATAGGAAGACTTTTGTGGGGTGTAATGATAATAATGATGCATTCTAACATATGATTGAATACATTAGAAATGTTTCCAGATCATGAACGTGGGGATTGGCAATCTCTTTCTGTTCCATCTAACTCCATGGCTTGCTCAGAGAATCTTACCCCTACACTCCTTCCCTGCCTCTTTCCTCCTTGCCCTCCTTCCTTCTAAATATCTCCCAGCATTACAAACACCTTTCAGTTCTAGCTCCCACCGTGCATAATATCCTTCCCACTTTCTCCACCCCACTGGTTGGTGAGTGGGAGCTTTTAAAGAGGCAGCAGAAAAGAATTAGGGCGCCTTCCCACGCAGGTTTCCACAGGTGCTAATTATTTGCTGTGAAGACGACTGTGATGTAGATTTGTGTGGTGTTTTTTTTGTTTTTTGTTTTTTTTTGAGTAATGATTTAATTTAAATGATGTGTGTTTGTGTGATGTGTATTTTGTTTTTGATCTCTGTGGAAATTCAGGAGGGCTCTTAAAATCAATACTACCTTATATTTGGGCCAATCTTTTAATAGAATTTAAAAGTAAATACTGTTCTAATCAAAGGACCAGATTACCAAAAGGTTTTTTACATTTTATATGCTAATTTTAAATTTCTGAATAATTAATATTGTGTTGTGCATTATCTAAACTTTACCTCAGTTACAAGCCATTGCTGTCTATAATTGATTCTATAAAGACAGTGTGCCTTTTGAGAATCTGGAACCTCTTATAATGCAGTTATATATTAAAATTATCTTGTTTAAATTTAAAGTTTTAACTATTATGTGTATTTTAATATTAAACGTACCTAATACTGTTTTATAAGAGCCTAAAAATCATGATTTAAAAAATATTGAAAATCATTTTATTACATCTACCCTTTTAAATACAGATTTCCAAATACCCTTTTTCTAGTATATGCTTGTGTGTTGCAATCATAAACACTTCAAAGCCCCCATCATTACCCTCATAACCATCTACCCCACAACATTTACATTTTAACAACCAAAATTTGTAATTTTCATAAATTTGTATTGATGGCAGAAAGGATTATGCCTTGAAAAAATGAATGTTAATATTTTAAGATTATTTGCTGGAAATAGCAAAATTAAAAATCTTTGAAAATAGTATATTTATATAAAATAAGGAGTAAGTGATGCCTAAGCAATTGATGTTTAGACTTCCAGTGAAATTAGAAGTTATTATTAGTGTAAATTTTAAAATAATCAGAAATCTTTGACCTTTATTTTTGGATTTGGAGCTTCAGTTCCATTGGTCTAGGAGAAAAAAGTTGAGAGTGCTCTTGTGTTCTCTGGGACTTTCCATCAGTTGAAGGTACTTTGAAATCATCAACTCTGTAGTTTTAACCAGAAATAGCCAAGAGACCAAGACCTTTGGTCTTGTGTGATTCCAAGTCCAAATTCAGTTTCTTTGACACTCATCACAATTGTTTGCCATTGGTCTTATCCTTGTTACTCCTTACCTTACATTCTGACTTTGGACAAATATGTAGAATGTTTAAAAGATGATTTTTGATGATCATTATACCACATAGGATTAGAGATACATTTGTTACTGGATTACAAATAAATAGTCAACAATATCCTATCAAAGTATAGGTAGTTTTCCTAACCTAGATTTATATTTTTAAATTTTTCAAGTTAATTATTTGTCTTTTTATAGAAACAAAGGATGGAGTATGGTCCAAGGCCAGCTGATACCCCCTCTGCCCCGTCACCTCCTCCAACACCAGCTCCCGTTCCTGTCCCTTTTCCACCTTCTGCTCCAGCACCTGTTCCTGTGTCAAAGGTCCCAGCAAATGTAACCCGTCAGAACAGCAGCTCCAGTGACAGTGGTGGCAGTATTGTGCGAGATAGCCAGAGACACAAACAACTTCCCGTGGACCGTAAGTTTCCCAGGGAGGCAAAAAAGCTTTTTCTGTGAAATAGAAATGCTACTAAGTAAAATATTGTTCGTTATTGATTTTACTGATATTTAATATTATTAAATATAAAAGCCCTTTATACTTCTATGGTACTTCATAGATTGCAAAGATTTTTAACTAGTTTCTTATCTTCTAAGTAATTTTGAGAAATAGGAAATTCTCTCTACTCTCTAACATATATATTAATATTCCTCCTCATATTCCAATATATTATGATGGTTGAATGAAGAGTTTGGAGCCAGAAATACTGGAATTTGTATAGAGAAGCAATATGTACCAGCCATGTGACCTTCAACAACTCCAAAATCCTCCTTATACTTCAATATCTGAAAAGTGGGGAAAAATTAAAGTATTTGCTTCCTGTGTTAACTTGAAGATTTAAGGAGATAATCCACATAAAGTATTTAGTTCAGTGGCTCTGAGCCAGAGGTGATTTTATTCCCTGCCCCTCCCTCTGGGGACAGTTAGGGATTTGTTTGTTGGGAACATTTAGTTTTGTCTGGAGACCATGGTTATCATAACTAGGGAGATACTACTGGCATCTAATAGGTAGAGGCCACCAGGGATATTTAGCATCATGTTACGATGCGTAGGACAGCCCCCAATAACAGAATTATCTGGCCCAGAACATCAATGGTTCCAGGGTTGAAAGGTTGATTTTACCCAACGTACGACACATGATAGTGGCTGTTAGGATCCTCATCATCTCCATCAGTGTCAGTATCCTCATCACCATCTTCCTGCATCTCTATATTGGTGGCTGTTAGGATCCTCATCATCTTCATCAGTGTTTGTATCATCATCATCATCTTCCAGCATCTCTTCCTCATAGTCGCTGTTCTCACAATCACCCTAGCTAAATATAATCACCTACCAATACAAGTCTCATATTTACCCGCCAGCCTTGTATTTTCATAAAGTTAAATTTGTTTTTTTGTAAAACAATTTCTATGAAAATAAAGAAAAGATGCCATGGCCAACCTGTAGATTACTCTAATTTGTATTGGTGAGCAGCAGTGTAGCTATGTTGAAAACTGAAGGTAATTCTAAGATAATTTTTATTTTGTTTTACCTTTTAGTACATGGCATGTCTGTATGGTCATGACAGTTAAGTTCATGAACTCAAGATAGAAAAACTGCTTTATACCTCATTGCTGAATATCACTGTGGTCATCTGTGAAGTACTTCCCTTAGGAAGCTACACACTGATTCCAGTGCCTAGTCCACCCTTCAGAATAATTTTGGAGCTCTCTTTCTGAAATGACCATCAGAGCTATTTTTGTATCACAACAAAAGTACATAACAATGATAATGAACACTACTCAACAAGACACTGTGATACACTGATATACTAAGGTTGTGAAGCCATATCATGTTGTCTGTACAGTGCTGCCAGTGTACGCATCAAGTTCACGAACTTTATAGTCAGACCTCCTACTTCCACAGCTCTGATAGTCATTCTAGAAAGTTCCAAAATTGCTTTATTTGTCAGTGCATAGCTTCCCAACGGGAGTACTTCAAAGGTGACCATAGTGATATTCAGCAGGGAGGTTTGTAGCACTTTTTCTAGGTTGAGTTTGCATACTTAATTGTCAGACCTCGTATTATAAAATTACTTTTATTTACCCATACTTGATATATAAAAACTCTTAGAAAACTAGAGCCAGGAAGATAGTCCACATTTTCTCAGTATGATAAAAGTACATAAAGGGTGTGTCATACTATCTATAAGTGCCTCAGGACAGGTCTATCTTAGGGTTCTGAATTCTTTTCTTTATATGAACATATTTTTACTGTAAGTGATCAGTCTATTTCCATTTCTTTGAATACTTTGTTGTTGGAAAAGGAATAATTCCAAAATCTTATCTCTGACATGCAGATATTTGTATTAAAATATTAACTTTATGTCTGTGGTTGAATGTTTGAGACTCGTGTTCAAAACTAAATTATTGAATCTTTCATTCCCATTTTCACCCCACTGTTGTTTTTTTTGAGACAGAGTCTTACTATGTTGCCCTCAGTAGAGTGCTGTGGTGTCATAGCTCACAGCAAGCTCAAACTCTTGGGCATACGCAGTTCTCTTGCCTCAGTCTCCCTAGTAGCTGAGATCACAGGCACCCGCCACAATACCCAACTATTATATTTTTCTGTTGCAGTTGTCATTGTTGTTTAGGTGGCCTGGGGTGGGCTCAAACCTGCTAGCCCCTGTGCATGTGGCCAGCGCCCTACCCCCTGAGCCATGGGCACTGCCAGTTATGGTCAGATCTTGATAAATTAAAAAATCTAAAAAATGAAGGCGTTAAAATGATTGCTATTTATTCTAGAAATTCTGGTTACGTGCAATAAGCACAACTTTTATACATTGCTTTCTCTCCCAAGGTAGAGACTGGTTAAATAGCCTTCTTAGCTATATCTTGACCGTAGCAGAAAACTAAAGAAAAAAAGAAATTTTAGAAAAGTGGAGCAGCACTTTTTCTGTGCAGCCAAAATAATTATGTGTGTACAAGTATGTATGTATAACTCCAACATAATATGCTAGGGTATTTTTAGAAGATGTTGATTTTTTTAAAAAGATGTTCCTTCTTTATTTAGAGACACTAAAGCCATAGTTTTAAGATGAGAAAGTTCTATGAACATTTTTACTAATTTCCCCAAGGACAAATTCCCTCCTTCAAATGACCATTCCTTTCTTTATTCTTATCACAAGTTTATAAAACTTCCCTGCTCTGATACGTTAGCACAGTAATCTTTGACACTGTGATACTCTTTTTCCAGGCCTAGGATCAGAGTTCATAGGCACGTAGTCCCTATTTGGAACAGTGTGTGGGTTGGGACAGTTTGTTCTTCGTCCACTCCAGGAAATCAAGAATAACCTAATGGGAAAGAGACGTAGTTTGAATCCTTTTAAAGACAGAGAATCCTGCTGGTAGTTGTGACTCATCATTTTCAGATCTCTTTTTCTGATAAGTAAAAGGGTAATACACTGAGAAATATAAACATCTCTCCCCAAATTAACACATGTACTTGTTTCTTTAAAATAATAAAATCTTGCCTTTGCTGTGTAGGTTTCCTTTTTAAGATATCTCAAAATATAGTTTGACGTTAAATAAACATACCGTATATACTCGAGTATAAGCCGAGATTTTTCAGCACAAATTTGTGCCGAAAAACCTGAACTCGGCTTATACTTGGGTCATACAGGTTACTTAGCTTGATTACCTGTTAAGCTAAGGTTTTCTGCACTTTATTTAAAGTTTTAAATTTGTTGTTGCTAGTTTACAGTTTTTCTTTAGCAGTAAATATTGAAAAGCATTTAACCTACTGATTCCTCAATTCTTGTAATTGTTTTGGATATATATTTTTATTTTTGAAATTTACCAGTGGCTGCTGCATTTTCCACCTCGGCTTATACTCGAGTCACTAAGTTTTCCCAGTTTTTAGAGTAAAATTAAGGGGGTCGGCTTATACTCGGGTTGGCTTATACTCGAGTATATGCGGTATATAGACACCCACGGAACACGTCAAGTCTCCAGTCGAGGTAGGCTTGTGTTTCTGTGTGTGTCTCTGTGGTGTTCTGCATGTGTAGGTTGCTATAGGCCTGGCACCCCAGAACGCTCATGTGTTCCCCATTTCCTGAAGGAGCAGTCATGCTGCCCATCTGCTATGCCCAACACCAAAAAATGCCAACTCCATGAAACCAATGCCTACCATGTAAACACTGTCAAGTATGAGCACAGTCCCTTGTGGATAAAAGGTGGGGGTAACTCTCCCACCAAACAAGGCTGCTCCTGAAATCATACACCCACTGTAGACACACTCTACAGCCTCTCATGATTCCAATGATGTCTGGCATCCAACAACAATAAAGACCTGCTGGCTCGGGAACCTCAGACAAGGAGGTGTGCCTGGCACAAAACCAAAGTTCATCAATATCACTGGACACCTCTAAAACTGAGCAGTGAGGTCCATGGTGATGTGTGTAAGATTGTGGGAAGATAGCTCCTTTGCTTTGCTGGGCCCGTATGTAGAGGGGGGTCCTTAGTGGGGAGGGGCTCAGTGGATTCAGCCTTTTCTATATCCCTCCCCCTCATCAACACTGGCCTTACCATGGCAAAGCAGAAGACCAAGGCCATGGTCAGCCTGGCCTATCTTTTCATCCTGAGATATCAGAAGCCCAGTTCTCTCCCTGCACACACAGATTCTGCCTACCACCCTACCAAGCCCAGGAAGCCTGCATGTCCAATTTCGCCTTCAATCCTTAGGCTCAAAATCATGGCTCCATCCCATCAATACAGCCACCGTTGCACTCACAAATCACCTACAAAGGCCCATTGTGTGCGGCCCTCTTTCTAATGCCCCTACCTAGAAAGAACTCCCATTATGTGTGCCCTACAGGCATGGGAGGAAAGTGAAACAGTGCATGTTGTGCCTCAGTCCTAAAGGTCCTGGTTCAGGCAACGTGCTGGACCTCAGTTCTGATGAATGAGACGGTAGTGAGTTTCACTCATTTTGTTCAGCTTTTCCAAGGAATGTTTTGATGGGGGACTCATCATCGATCCAAGCATGTTCCAAGCTGCTGGAAATTTCACCCCATGGGACTCAGCAGTGGCAGACCCAGTGACCACCAAGGTCTTCCGCATCCTGGAGAAGCCAGAGCCATGCCACTGAGAAGCCATTCCCAGGAGGAGCTACAAAATCCAAAACACAGTGTCAGCCCTCCACCCCAGGAAATGCTTACCCTGTGGAGCAAACTGCCAGCCTTGGCCACAGGGATTCCAGGATCCCAGGCACCTCTGTCCTCAGAAGAAATGCACTTCATCCTTCCCCGTCAATGCCATGTCTTTCAACACAACTGCCCCTGCGAAGAGGACACAAATCAAATGCATGCCTCAGAAAAGGAGGCAAACACACAGGTGGCTGCTGCACTCCCATTATTACCAGTGGAATTACTTCCTTGCCTTCTCTTTGACATCCTGTTTTATAGTTTCTGCCTATTCACCTGCATGAATTTCTCTAAGCTAAGTAATGATATGAATACTCATGGGATATGTGTCTCCAAGACAAGGTGTGCTTGTGTTTCTGCGTGTTCCTCTGTGTTGCTCTGCGTGTGTGGGTCACTATGCATCTGACACCCCAGGGTGCTCCTGTGTTCTTCATCTCCTGAAGGAGCAGTCATGCTGCCCACCTTCTAGACCAAACACCAGGAAAGGCTGACTCTTTGACAATAAGGCCTACCACGTAAATGACGTCAACTCTGAGATCAGTCCATTGTGTAAAAACAATGGACTGGTGGTGGTGACTCACCCACCAACCAAGGGTGCTTCTGAAAGCATACACCCACTGTGGGCACACTTTATAGCCCCTCACAATTCCCCTGATGTCTGGATTCCAATGACAATGAGGATGTGCTGGCTCAGGACTTTTCAGCCAGGGAGACGTGCCTTGCACAAAACCAAAGTCCCATAACATCACTGGACACAGCCACTATCTGAGCAGTATAGTCCGTGGCTATGTAAGAGTATGAGGAGACAGCCCCTCCTGCTTGACTGAGTGCCTAAGTTGAGTTCCTAATGGGGGGAACCTCAGTGGGTTTGGCCTTTTCGACATCCCTCCCACTCATCAACACTAACCCTGGCTTTACCCCAGCAAAACATAAGAGCAAGGTCACAGTCAGCCTGAAGGCCTGACCTATCTGTTCGTCCCAGATATCAGAGGCCCGGTCCTATGCCTGCATACACAGATCCTGCTTGCCTGCCTACCAAGACCAGGAGGCCTATACATCCGATTCCAACTGCAATCCCTGAGCTGGACATGATGGCTCCCTGCCATCAATACAGCCACCATTGCACTAATAAATCTGCTACCCAGGAGCATTGCATGCGGCCTTCTTCCTGATGGTCCTACCCAGGGAGAACTCCCAATATACATGCCCAGGAGGCATGGTGGGAATGTGAAACAGTGCACACCGTGCCTCAGTCCTATAGGACCTGGTTCAGGGAATGTGCTGGACCTCAGTTCCGATGAGCGAGACGGTAGTGAGTTTCACTCATTTTGTTCAGCTTTTCCAAGGAATGTTTTGATGAGGGACTCATCATCGATCCAAGCACGTTCAGACCCACTGGAAATATTACCCCCATGGGACTCGGCAGTGGGAGAGCCGGTGACCATCAAGGTCTTCCATACCCTGGAGAAGCCAGAGCCACGCCACTGAGAAGCCATTTCCGGGAAGAACTACAAATTCTGAAACACAGTGTCAGCCCTCCACCTCAGGAAGTGTTTACCCTCTGGAGTGATCTGCAATTCCAGGATTCCAGGCAAATCTGTCCTAAGAAGGAATGCACCTTATCCTTGCCCACCGATGGCATGTCTCTCATGGCGACTATCCCTGAGAAATGGACACAAATAGAATGCAATTTTCAGAGAGGGATTCATGGACATGGGTAGCCACTACACTGCCATCATTACCAGTAAACTTCCCTACCTCCTCATTGATATCCTGTTTTGTGGTTTCTGCCTTATCTTCTCCATGAATTACCCTAGAACAAATAACAATATAGACAACCACAGAATATGTTGTGTCTCCAGTTGAGGTGTGCTGTGTGTTCCTCTGTGCTGCTCTGCATATGTGAGTCTCTATGGGTCTTGTACCCTAGGGTGCTCATGTTTTCCTTATCTCCTGAAGGAGCAGTCATGCTGCCCATCTTGTATAGCAGACACCAGGAAAGATTGACTCTTTGACACCAAGGCCTACCATGTAAATACTGTCGACTCTGAGCTTAGTCTCTTGTGGACAAATGGCAGGGGTGATTTGCTCACCAAACAAGGCTGCTTCTGAAAGCATACACCCACAGTAGACACACTCTACAGCCCCTCCTGATTCCCCTGATGTCTGGAATCCGATGACAATGAGAACATGCTGGCTCAGGACCCTCAGCCAGGGAGGCATGCCTGGCATAAAACCAAAGTTCATCAACATCACTGGATACCACCACCATCTGAGCAGCGATGACCATAGGATTCACTACCTAATAGATATACCTGGAGTCACACAGGCAGCTTGATGCTGCTTTCCCATGTTGGAGCTCTCCCTTTGTGTTCTCCCACAAGCCTTCCCCAGAGTCAGCACAACACCTGAGTGCCATGGTGTGTTTGCCAATTGGATGACTGGGCTGAACCCTCTGCCAAATAGTGTGCACATGCTCATCCATGGAACTTATACAAATCCCCCTCATGTAGCTTCACTGAGCTGTAGCATTTGGCCCATCACGCCCACCTTGACCAAATCCCTATCTTCATGCCTCTAACTCTGGACCCTGACAGACCCATAACACTTGCTGTGGGCCCACCAATTCCCAGTCATCCAGTAGCCTATGAGGAACACAATCAATCACAAATCATACCCAGTTTTCTCCTTCAACTGTCACCCAGGTAATCTCTCAACTGCTCCCTGTCACATAATCCCTGTCCACTCCTTAAGGGAATAAACAGACTTCTGCCCCACCAACATGAGGAATGGAACACTGAAGAAACCACCAACAACCAGAGTCACCAGCCCATCCCAAACTAATGGCTGCTTCACAGCAATGTGCCTGGGACTGCACACATTCCCTGCCTTTTCTCAAGGCTAAGCGGCCTGTGGAACTAGCTCCAAGGAGAACATGACTGATGACATGGAAATTTCCTTCCTGACACTTTCAGAAAGCAAGCGTCCTGAGAGAGGGAAGAAATAACCATGTGAATACTGGTTAAGAAAAGCTGCAACAACACACATGCTCAAGTGGGATCCTAAAGGACGTGTTAGCTTGAGAAGAACACAACCATGGAGACCTAGTTGGTTGAGAAAGGCTAGGTCACCTGGAGACCAGCCTGAAGGCCCTGCAAAAGGAGTGGTCACAGGGACCACCCTTGGATGACTTCGCTGGCCATCTCCACCATGCCCAAAAATTCCACCCACAACCAGAGCCCTGCCCAGGAATTTATAGGAAGCCTCCTCCACCCACCCTGATGTGGATGTCAAAGTCAGGATACCACATGTCACTTCTCTCTGGATTCAGTTCACCTCTAGCTGTGGCGATGGGACTAAGAGTGTGGCGAGATGGCCCCTCTTCCTTTGCTGGGCTCCTAAATTGTGGGCCCAATTGGGAGGGAAACCTCAGTAGATTCGGCCTTTTATATGTCCCTCCCTCTCATCAACATGGGCCCTGGATTTACCCTGACAAAGTATTAGAGCAAGGTCATGGTCAGTCTGAAGGCCTGGCCTATCTGTTTGTCCATGGATATTGGAGGACCTGTCCTCTGCCTGAACACAAAGATCCTGCATCCTGGCCTACCAAGCCCAGGAGGCCTGCATGTCCAATTCCACCCCCAATCCCTGTGCTGGAAATGATGGCTACCTGCCATTAATACTGCCACCATAGCACTCACAAATTTCCTACCCAGGCGCATGGCATGCAGCCCTCTTCCTGATGCCCCTACCTAGGGAGAAATCCAATTTGTGTGTGCCCTGTAGGCATAGCAGGAATGTGAAACAGTGCACATTCTGCCTCCATCCCAGGACTGTCAGGACCTGGTTCAGTTCACCTCCAGCTGTGGCAATGGGACTAAGAGTGTGGGGAGATAGCCCTTCTTGCTCTACTGGACCCCTAAGTTGAGGGACCAATTGGGGGGAACGTCAGTGGATTCGGCCTTTTCTATATCCCTCCAAGTCATCAACCCTAACCCTGGATTTACCCTGGCAAAGCATAAGAGCAAGGCCACAGTCAGCCTAAAGGCCTGACCTATCTGTTCATCCCCAGATATTGGAGACCCGGTTCTCTGCCTGCACACATATTTCCTGCCTGCTGGCCTACCAAGCCCAAGAGGCTTGCACATCCACCTTTTCCCGCAATCCCTGTATTAGAAATCATGGCACCCTGCCATTAATACAGCCACCATTGCACTCACAAATCTTCTACCCAGGCCCATTGCGTGTGGCCCTCTTCCTAATGCCCGTACCCAGGAAGAACTCCCTTTGTGCTTGTCCTGGAGGCATGGCAGAAATGTGAAAGAGTGCACATTGTGCCTCACTCCTAAAGGCCTTTGTTCAGGCAATGTGCTGGACCTCAGTTCTGATTAGCAAGACGGTAGTGAGTTTCACTCATCTGTTCAGCTTTTCCAAGGAATGTTTTGATTGGGGGGGGGCACATCATCGATCCAAGCAGGTTCGAAGCTGCTGGAAATTTTACCCCACAGGACTTGGCAGTGGGAGAGCCAGTGACCACCAAGGTCTTCACCACCCTGTGGAACCCAGAGCCACACCACTGAGAAGCCATTCCTGAGAGGATCTACAAAATCCAAAACACAGCATCAGCCCTCCATCCCAGGAAATGCTTAACCTCCAGAGCAATTGCCATCCTCAGCCACAGCGATTCCAGGATTCCAGGCAAATCTGTCCTAAAAAGGAATGTACCTCTTCCTCACCCACTGATGGCATGTCTCTCAAGGTGACTGCCCCTGAGAAGTGGACACAAATCAAATGCACAATTCAGAAAGGGATTCAAGGACACAGTTGGCCGCTGCACTGGCATCCTTGCCAGCGAGGCAACTTCCTTGCCTTCTCATTGACATCCTGTTTTGTGGCTTCTGCCATCTCTTCTCCATGAATTACCCTAACATAACTATATAGATACCCACGGAACTCATCGTGTCTCCAGTTGAGGTGTGCTCATGTTTCTGTGTGTTTGCCTGTCGTGTTCTGTGTGTGTAGGTCTTTATAGGCATGGCACCCTAGGACACTAGTGTGTTCCCTATTTCCTGAAGGATCAGTCACGCTGCCCTCCTTCTATACCCGACAACGGGAAAGGCTGAGTCTTTGACACCAAGGTCTACCATGTAAACACCATCAACTCTGAGCTCAGTCCCTTATGGAGAAAAGGCGGGGAGGACTCTCCCACCAAACTAGGCTGCTCCTGAAAGCATTCACCCACTGTGGGCACAATCTAAAGCCTTTCAAGATTTTCCTGATGTCTGGGTCTGACAAAAATGAGGATGTGGTGGCTCAGGACCCTTAGCAAGGGAGACGTGCCTCATACAAAACCAAGGTCTACCAACATCACTGGACACCACCATCTGTGCAGCCACGTCCTTTGGATTCACTGCCTAATAGGCATACCCAGACTCACAACAGCAGCCTAATCCTACCTTCCCACATTAAAGCTCTCACGTTGGGTTCTCCAACAAGCCTTCCCCAGACTCAGCACGACACCCAAGTACCATGGGGGTTTTGCCATTTGGACAACCCGGCTGAACCCTCTGCCAAGAGGTATGCACACACTCATCCATGGAACTTGCACGTATCACCCTCACAGAGCTTCACCGCAGACGCCACTACTGCATCCAGTCTATAATGCAACTATTTTGATCAAACCCACATCCTCACGCCTCCAACTCTGGACCCTGAAAGAACCATTACCACTGGCTGTGGACCTGCTATTCCCAATTTCCAGTCACCTACAAGGAGCACGATTGATCACAAATCATACCCACATTTTCTCCTTCAACTGCCAGCCAGATAACCTCTCAACCCATCCCTGTCATGCTATCCCTATCCACTCTCTGAGGGAATAAACAACCTTATGCCCTACCAACACGGGGAATGGAACACTGAAGACACTGCCAACAACCATAGTTACCAGCCTGTCCCATTCCAATAGTTGTTCCACAGCGGTGTGTCAGGAATTATGCACACTCCCTTCCCTTCCTTAAGGCAAAGAGGCCTCTGGGACTAGATCCCAGGAGAACATGCCTGCTGACATGGAAATTTCCTTCCTGACACTTTCAGGAAGCAAGCATCCCAGGAGATGGAAGAAGTATCCACATGACTATTGGCTAGGAAAAGCTGCAACAGAACACATGCCCAAGTGGGATCCTAAGGGACGTGTTCCCCTACGAGTAACACAACCATGGAAGCCTAGCCAGCAGGAACAGGCTAGATCAGGGAGAGACCAGCCTGAGGACCTTGTAACAGGAGTGGTCACAGGGACCACCCTTGTATGACCTTGCTGGAAATCTCCACAATGCCTAAAAATAATACCTGTAACCAGAGACCTCCCCAGGAATATATGGGAAGCCACCTGTATCCACCCTGATATGGATGTCCAAGTGAGGATACCACATTTCACCTCTATCTGGGGTACGTTATTGCCAGAACCATCAAGACCAAGTTCACATCAATTCCAGCTATGGCATTGCGATAAAGAGTGTGGGGAGACAGCCCCTACTGATTTGCTGGGCCCTTAATTTGAGGGTCCAATGTGGGGTATGGAACCGCAGCAGGTTCATCATTTTTTATAGCTCTTCCCCCAATCACCACTGAGCATGTCCCTACCCCACCAAAGCAAAACTCTGAGTTTATGGTCAGCCTGAAGGACTGGCCCATCTGCTTGTCCGGAGATATTGGATGCATGGGCCTCTGCCTGCACACATAAATCCTGCCTGTCAGCCTATCAAGCCCTAGATGCCTTCACCTTCACTTTCGCCAGCAATACTTGTTCTGAAAATGATGGTGCCATGCCATCAAGACAGCCACCATTGTACTCACAAATCTCCTATCCAGGCACATTGTATGTGGGGCTATTACTGATGCCCCTACCCAGGAAGAACTCCCATTGTGTGTGCCCTGAAGCAATGGCAAAAATGTAAAACAGTTCATATTGTCCCTCACTACTAAAGGCCCTGGTTTAGGCAACATGCTGCACCTCAGTTCCGATGAGCGAGACAGTAGTGAGTTTTGCTCATTTTGTTCAGCTTTTCCAAGGAATGTTTTGATGGGGGACTCTTCATCGATCCAAGCATGTTCCAACCCACTGGAATTTTTGCCCCACGGGACTTGGCAGTGGGAAAGCTGGTGACCACCAAGGTCTTCCACACTCTGGAGAAGCAACAGCAACACTAAAGAGAAGCCATTTCCAGGAGGAGCTACAAAGTCCAAAACAGCATCAACCCACCACCCCTGGATATTCTTACACTCTGGAGTGATCTGCCAGCCTCAACCACAGCAATTCCATGATTCCAGGCAACTCTGTCCTCAAAAAGAATGCACCTCATCCTTGCCCGCTAATGGCATGTCTCTTAAGGCGACTGGCCCTGAGAAGTAGACACAAATCGAATGCATACTTCACAATGGGATTCCAGGACACAGGTAGCCGTTGCACTGGAATCACTGCCAGCAGAGTAACTTCCCTATCTTCTCATTGACATCCTGTTTTGCGGTTTCTGCCATCTGATCTCCATGAATTCCCCTAAGCCAAATAATGATTATGGACATCCATGGAACATGTTATGTCTCCAAATCCTACCTGCCGGCCTACCAAGCCCAGGAGGTCTGCACCTCCATCTTCGCCAGCAATACCTATGCTGGAAATGATGGTGCCATGCCATCAATACAGCCACCATTGCACTCAAAAATCTCCTAACCAGGTGCATTGCATGTGGCCATCTTCCAAATGACCCTACCCAGGAAGAACTCCCATTGTGCATGCCCTGGATGCATGGCAGGAATGTGAAATAGGGCACGTTCTGCCTTACACCTAAAGGGCCTGGTTCAGGTAATGTGCTGGACCTCAGTTCCGATGAGCGAGACGATAGTGAGTTTCACTCATTTTGTTCAGCTTTTCCAAAGAATGTTCTGATGGGGGACTTATCATTGATCCAAGCATGTTCCAAGCTGTTGGAAATTTCACCCCATGGGACTTGGCAGTGGGACAGCCTGAGACCACCAAGGTCTTCTACACCCTGGAGAAGCCAGAGCCATGCCACTGAGAAGCCATTCCCCAGGACGAGGTAAAAAATACGAAACACAGCGTCAGCCCTCCACTCCAGGACATGCTTACCCTCTGAAGCAATCTGCCATCCTTGGCCACAGCAATTCCACGATTCCAGGCAACTCTGTCCTCAAAAGGAATGCACCTCCTACTTGCTCCCAATGGCATTTCTCTCAAGGCGACTGCCCCTGAGAAGTGGACAAAAATTAAATGCACAATTCAGAAAGGGATTCAAGGACACAGGTGGCCGCTGCATTGCCATCACTTCCAGTGGAGTAACTTCCCTGTTTCTCATTGATATCCTGTTTTGCGGTTTCTGCCTTCTCTTCTCCATGAATCACCCTAAGCCAAATAATAAGCCGAGTAATGATACGGACACCCATGGAACACATTGTGTCTCCAGTTGAGGTTTGCTCATGTTTCTGTGTGTTATACTCTGTGCTGCTCTGCATGTGTGGTTTGCTATGCGCCTGGCATCCTAGGGTGCTTGTGTGTTCCTCCTCTCCTGAAGGAGCTGTCATGCTGCCCACATTATATATTCGACACCAGGAAAGGACAACTATTTGACACCAAGGCCTACCACATAAATGACATCAACTCTGAGCTCACTCTGTTGTGGACAAAAGGTGGGGGTGAATCACCCACCAACCAAGTCTGCTCCTGAAAACATACATCCCCTGTGGGCACAACTACAGCCCCTTATGATTCCCACTGATGTCTAGAATTCAACAAAAATGAGGATTTGCTGCGTTGGGACCCTCAGCCAGGGAAGCGTGCCTGGCACAAAACCAAAGTCCACTAACATCACTGGACACTGTCACCATCTGAGCAGAGATGTCTGTTAGATTCAGTCCCTAATAGGCAAAGGCAAACTCACACAGTCGGCCTGACGCTGCCTTCCTATGTCAAAGCCCTCCCTTTGAGGGCTTCAACAAAGTGTTCCCAGAGTGACAATGATACCTAAGAGCCATGGGTGTTCTGCTCATGGAACAACTGAGCGGAACTGTCTGCAAAGAACCATGCACACGGTCATGCATGAGCCTTACACATATCACCCCCAGGGAGTTTCACCAGAGTCACCACTGCAGCACTGGGTCCATCATGCAGCAACCTTTACCAAACCCCCATCCTCATGTCTCCAAAGCTAGACGCTGACAGACAAAACCATAACACTCACTGTGGACCCCTCTATTCCCAGTCCCATAGTCGCCTACAAGAAGCACGATTGATCACAAATCACACCCAACTTTAATCCTTCAAGTGCCAGCCAGGTAACCTCCAAACCTATCCCTGTTATGCTGTCCCTGTCCACTCCCTAAGGGATTAAATAGGCTTCCAACCACCCACACTGGGAACAGAGCACTGAAGACACTGCCAACTCTTATAGTCATCATTCAGTCCCAGGTCAATGTCTACTCCACTGTGGTGCACTTGGGGCTGTGCACAAACCTACACTTCCTACAGGCAACCAGGACTGCAGAGCCAGATCCCAGGAGAACAAGCCCATTAAAGCTGAAATTTCCTTCCTAAAACTTTCAAGAAGCAAGCTTCTTGGGAAAGGGAAGAAGAATCCACGTTAATATTGGCTAAGAAAAGCAGCAACACAACACATCCTCAAGTGACACCCCATGGGATTTTTTCTCCTATGGGGAAGACAACCTTGGAGACCTAGTCAGCCGGGAAAAGGCTAGGTCAGCTAGACACTAGCCTTAGGACCCTGCAGCAGGAGCAGTTACAGGGAGCGCCCTTTTATAACTTCACTAGCCATGTCTACCCTGCCAAAAATTCAACCTGCAACCTGAGACCAACTCAAGAATATCTGGAAAGCCACCTGTACCCACCCCCATTGTGGATGTCCAAATGAGGACAACAAGTGCCTCCTCTCTCTGGGATACCTTCCTGCTAGGACCGTCAGGACCTGGTTCAGTTCGCCTCCATCTCTGGTGATGCGAATACGATGGTGGGGATATAGCTTCTCCTGCTTTGCTGGGCCCCAAAGTTGAGGGCCCAATAGGGGGTACCACAGAGGAGTCAGCCCTTTTTCTAGCCCTCCATCTCATGCCCACTGAACATAGCTTTATGACACCAAAGCAGAAGAGCAAGGTCACAGTCAGCCTGAAGGCCTGGCCTATCTTTTCATCCCAGGATATTGGAGGCCCAGTTCTCTGCTTGTACACTCAGATCCTGCCTGCTGGCACACAGGCCCAGGAGGCCTGCATGTCCACCTTCACCAGCAATCTTTGTGCTGGAAATGATGATGCCATGCCATCAATACAACCATCATTGCATTCACAAATCTACTACACAGGCGCATTGCACGTGGCCCTCTTCCTGATGCACCTACCCAGGAAGAATTCCCATTGTGTGTGCCCTAGAGACATGGCAGGAATGTAAAAACAGTGCATGTTGTGCCTCAGTCCTAAAGGCCTTGGTTCAAGCAATGTGCTGGACCTCAGTATCAATGAGCGAGAAGGTAGTGAGTTTCACTCATATTGTTCAGCTTTTCCAAAAAACGTTTTGATGGGGGACTCATCATTGATGCAAGCACATTCCAAGCTCCTAGAAATTTCACCCCATGAGACTCAGCAGTGGGAGAGCCAGTGACCACCAAGGTCTTCCGCACCCTAGAGAAGCCAGAGCCACATCACTGAGAAGCCGTTCCCAGGAGAAGCTACAAAATCCAAAACACAGCATAAGTCCTCCACCCCAGGAAAACTTACCCTCCGAAGCAAAATGCCAGCCTTGGCAACAGGGATTCCAGGATCCCAGACACCTCTGTCCTCAGAAGGAATGCACTTTATCCTTCCCCGCCAATGGCATGTCTCTCAATGCGACGACCCCTGCGAAGGGGATACAAATCGAATGCATGCTTCAAAAAAGGATGAAAACACACAGGTGGCCGCTGCACTCCCATCATTACCAATGCAGTAACTTCCCTGCCTTCTCACTTACATCCTATTTTGCAGTTTCTGCCTTATCATCTGCATGAATTCCCCTAAAGTAAGTAACGATATGAACAACCACGAGACATGTCATGTCTCCAAGACAAAGCGTGCTTATATTTCTGTGTTCCTCTGTGCTGCTCTGCATGTGTGGGTCACTATGTGTCTGGGATCCTAGGGTGCTCCTGTGTTCTCCAGCTCCTGAAGGAGTAGTCATGCTGTCCACCTTCTATACCAAACACCAGAAAAGGCTGACTCTTTGACAATAAGGCCTACCACGTAAATGATGTCAACTCTGAGCTCTATCTGTTGTGGAAAAAGGCAATGGTGACTCACCTACCAACCAAGTGTGCTGAAAGCATACACCAACTGTGGGCACACTCTACAGTCCCTCACGATTCCCCTGATGTCTGGAGTCTGACGACAATGAGGACGTGCTGAATCGGGATCCTGAGCCAGGGAGGTGTGCCTGGCACAAAACCAAAGTCCACCAACATCACTGGACACTGCCACTATCTGAGCAGCACGGTCTGTGGTGATGTAAAAGTGTGAGGAGACAGCCCCTCCTACTTGGCTGGGTGCCTAAGTTGAGGTCCTAATGGGTGGAACCTCAATGGATTTGGCCTTTTCAATATCCCTCCCACTCATCAACACTAACCCTAGCCTTGCCCTGGCAAAGCATAAGAGCAAGGTCATGGTCAGCCTGAAGGCCTATCCTACCTGTTCGTCCCTGGATATCAAAGGCCTGGTCCTCTGCCTACATACACAGACCCTGCTTGCTGGCCTACCAAGCCCAGGAGGCCTGCACATCCAATTCCAACTGCAATCCCTGAGCTGGAAATAATGACTCCCTGCCATCAATACAGCCACCATTGCACTCATAAATCTCCTACCCAGGAGTATTGGGTGTGACTTTCTTCCTGATGCCCCTATCAGGGAGAACTCCCATTGTGCATGCTCTGGACACATGGCAGGAATGTGAAACAGTCCAAGTTGTGCCTCAGTCCAGAGGACCTGGTTCAGGCAATGTGCTGGACCTCAGTTCCGATGAGTGAGACGGTAGTGAGTTTCACTCATTTTGTTCAGCTTTTCCAAGGAATGTTTTGATTGGGAACTCATCATCGATCCAAGCACGTTCCAAGCCACTGAAATTATTACCCCATGGGACTCAGCAGTGGGAGATTTGGTGACCACCAAGGTCTTCTACACCCTGGAGAAGCCAGAGCCACGCCACTGACAAGCTGTTTCTGGGAAGAGCTACAAAATCCAAAACACAGCATCCACCCTTTACCACAGGTAATGCTTACTCACTGGAGGGATCTGCCAGCCTCAGCCACAGGGATTCCAGGTAACTCTGACCTCAGAGAAATGCACTTTGTTCTTGCTCACTGATGGTATGTCTCTCAAGGCCCCTGAGCAGTGGACACAAATTGAATGCAATTTTCAGAAAGGGATTCAAGGACACAGAAAGCCACTGCATTGCCATCCTTAGCAGTAGAGTAACTTTCCTGCCTTCAAAATGACATACTGTTTGTGGTTTCTGCCTTCACTTCTCCATGAATTCTTCTAAGCTAAGTAATGATATAGATACCCATGGACACGTTGTGTCTACAGCCAAGGTATGCTCATGTTTCTGTGTGTTCCTCTGTGCTGCTCTTCGTATGTAGGTTGATATGGACCTGGCATCGTAGGTTGCTCGTGTGTTCCCCATCTCCTGAAGGAGCAGTCATGCTGCCCACCTCTATCCCCGTCACTGAGAAAGGCCGACTCCTTGATACCAAGACCTAGCATGTAAACTCCGTCATCTCTGAGCTACGTCTGTTGTGGAGAAAAGACGGGGGTGACTCGCCACCAAACAAGGCTGCTCCTGAAAGCATACACACACTGTGGGTACACTCTACAGTTGCTTGTAATTCTCCTGATGTCTGGGATAAGACAACAAAGAGGACATGCTGGCTCTGGACACTCAACCAGGGAGGCCACCTGGCACAAAACCAAACCGCCACCATCTGAGTAAAGATGTCCATCAGATTCACTGCCTAATGGGCATACCCGGACTCCCTCTGACTGCTTGATGCTGCCTTCCCATGTTGCTGACCTCGCTTTGGGTTCTCCAACAATCCTTTCCTGTAGTCAGCATGACACCCAAGTGCCATGGGGGGTTTGTCATTTGGATGACCGGGTGAACCCTCTGCCAAGCGGTGTGTACATGCTCATCCATGGAACTTGTAGGTATCACCCTCACAGAGTTTCACCGTAGACACCACTACAGCATTCAGCCTATCACGCAGCTAGCCACCTTGACCAAACCCACATCCACACGCCTCCAACTCTGGACCTGGACAGAACCATAACACTCGCTGTGGGCCTGCCGATTCTCAGTTTTCAGTCGCATACGAGGAACACGATCGATCACAAATCATACCCACGTTTTCTCCTTCAGCTTTCAACAGGGTAACCTCTCAACTCATCCCTGTCACCCTATCCCTGTCCACTCCCTAAGGGAATAAACAAGTTTCTGCCCCCACCAACATGGGGAATGGATCACTGAAGACACAGCCAACAAATGCAGTCACCAGCCTGTCCCAAACCAATGGCTTCTCCACAGCAGTACACCTGGGGCTGTGTACAAACCCTGCCCTTCCTCAAGGGAAACAGGCTTGTGGAACCAGATTCCAGGAGAACAAGATCACTGACATGGAAATTTCCTTCCTGACACTTTCAAGAATCAAGCATCTCAGGAAAGGGAAGAAGTATCCACATGAATATTGGCTAAGAAAAACCTCAACACCACATGTGCTCAAGTGGGGTCTTAAGGGATGTGTTCCCCTATTAGGAACACAACCATGGACACCTAGTCGACCGAGAAAGGCTAGATCACCAAGACTAGCCTGAGGACCCTGCAGGAGGAGTGGTCATAGGGACCACCCTTGGATGACTTCGCTGGCAATCTCCACCACACCCAAAAATTCCACCCGCAACTAGAGACCTGCCCAGGAACATATGGGAAGCCTCCTCTACCCACCCTGATGTGGATGTCCAAGTGAGGATAATACATGTCAACTGGGTCTGGGATTCCTGCCAGGACCATCAAGACCAAGTTTGCCTTGATTCTAAATGTGTCAATGTGATAAAGACTGTGGGGAGACAGCCTGTCCTGCTTTGTTGGACCCTTAACTTGAGGGCCAAATTGGGGAGTGTGGAACCACAGCAGATTTGTCCTTTTCTGTAGCCCTCCCCCTTGTTACCACTGAACATGTCTTTATCCCACAAAAGCGGAAGTCCAAGTTCACTGTCAGCCTGAAGGCCTGGCCCACCGGCTCATCCCCAGATATTGGACACATGGGCCTCTGCCTGCACACAAAAATCCTGTCTGTCAGCCTCCAAGCCCAGGAGGCCTGCACCTCCACCTTTGTCAGCAATATGTGTGCCAGAAATGATGGCACTATGCCATCAAGACAGCCACCATTCCACTCACAAATCTCCTACCCAGGTGCATTGCATGCCACCCTATTCCTGATGCCCCTACACAAGTAGAACTCCCACTGGGTGTGCTCTGAAAGTACAGCAGCATGAGTGAAGCAGTGCACATTGTCCCTCACTACTAAAGGCCCTGGTTCAAGCAACATGCTAGACCTCAGTTCTAATGAGTGAGACAGTAGTAAGTTTCACTCATTTTGTTCAGCTTTTCCAAGGAATGTTTTAACAGGGGACTCATCATTGATCCAAGCACGTTATAATTTGCTAGAACTTTTACCCCACTGGACTCGGCAGTGGGAGAGTCAGTGACCACCAAGGCCTTCTGCATGCCGGAGAACCCAGAGCCACACCACTGAGAAGCCATTCCTGGGAGGAGCTACAAAGTCCAAAACACAGTGTCAGCCCTCCACCCCAGGAAGTGCTTACTGTCCAGAGTGATCTGCCAGCCTTGGCCACAGTAATTCCAGGATCCCAGGTACCTCTGTCCTCAGAAGGAATGCCCATCATCCTCGCCCACCAATGGAATGCCTCTCAAGGCGACTGCCCCTGAGAAGTAGACACAAATCGAATACACACTTTGGAAAGGAACTCAAGGACACAGGTGTCTGCTGCACTGCCATCCCTGTGAGTGGAGTAACATCCCTGCCTTCTCATTGAAATCATGTTTTGTGGTTTCTGCATTCTCATCTCCATGAATTCCCCTAAGCTAAATAATGATATGGACACCCATGAAACACTCATGTGCCCAGCCATGTTGTGCTCGCCTTTCTTTGTGTTCCTCTGTGCTGCTCTGGGGGTGTGGGTTGCTATGCACCTGGCACCCTAGTGCGCTTGTCTGTTCCCCATCTCCTGAAGGAGCGGTTAAGCTGCCCACCTTCTATACCTGACAGGGAGAAAGGCCTACTCTTTCACACCAAGATTTAAAACATAAACAACATCAACTCTTGAGCTCAGTCCCTTGTGGACAAAAGACAGGGTTGAATCGCCCACCAACAAAGGGTGCCTCTGAAAACATACACCCAATGTGGGCACAACTATTGCCCCTCAGATTACCCAAACGTCTGGAATCTGAGAACAATGAGGACAAACTAGCTCGGCACACTCATCTAGGGAAGCTCACCCAGAACAAAACCAAAGTTCATTAACATCACTGGAATTCACTATACACCATTACCATCTGAGCAGGGATGTCCATTCACTGCCTAATATGTATAGACAGACTCACATGGGCGGCCTCACCCTGCTTGCCCACATTGAAGCCCTCCTTTTAGGGTCTCCAACAAGCATTTCCCAGAGTGACAATGACACCCAAGAACCATGGGTGTTTTGCCTATTGGATGACCAAGCAGAACTTTCTACCAAGAGGCGTGCACACGGTCATCCATAGGCCTTCTAAGTATGACCCCCAGGTAGCTTCACCAGATTCACCACTGTTGCAATGGGCCCATCATGCAGCTACCTTGACTAAACCCTCATCCTAATGCCTCTAATGCTGGACCATGACAAAACCATTAAACTCACTGGTGATCCATCAATTCCGAGTTGCCTAGTCACCTACAAGGAACACAATCAATCACAAATCATACCCACATTTTCTCCTTCAACTGCCAGCCAGGTAACCTCTAAACCCATCCCTGTCATGCTACCCCTGTCCACTCCCTAAGGGAATAAACAGGATTCCGACCTGCCACATAGGGAATGGAATACTGAAGATGCTGCCAACACCCAGAGTCATCAGTCTGTTCTAAGCCAATGGCTACTCAACTGTGGTGCACGTGGAGCTGCACACAAACCTACCCTTCCTCAAGGAAAACAGGACTTCATAGCCAGATCCCAAGATAACATGCCTACTGACGTGGAAATTTCCTTCCTGACACTTTCAAGATGCAATCTTCCTGGGAAAGGGAAGAAGAATCCACGTGAATATTGGCTAAGAAAAGCAGCAACATCACACATCCTCAAGTGGAAACCCAAGGGATTTGTTTTCCTTTGAGGAAGACAACTTTGGAGATCTAGTCAACCAGGAAAAGGCTAGGTCACCTAGACACCAGCCTGAGGCCCCTGCAGCAGAAATGATCACTGGGATCACCCTTGGATGACTTTGCTGGTAATGTCTACCATGCCGAAAATTTCTGCCAGTACCATGATGACCTGGATCAGTTCGCCTCCAGCAATGTGAGTAAGAGGGTGGGGAGACAGCCTCTCCTGCTTTGCTGGGCCCCGAAGTTGAGGCAAAACTCAGCAAAACTCAGAGGATTCAGCCTTTTCCATAACCCTCCCCCTCATCACCACTGAACATGGCTTTACCCCAGCAAAGCAAAAGAGCAAGTTCACGGTCAGCCTAAAGGCCTGGCCTATCTGTTTGTCCCCAGATTTGGAGGCCTGATCCTCTGCTTTCACACACAGATCCTGTCTGCCAGCAAACCAAGCCCAGGAGGCCTGCACCTCCACCTTCACCAGCAATCCCTGTGCTGGAAATGATGGCTCACTGCCATCAATACAGCCACCATTGAACTAAAAAATCTCCTACCTAGGTACATTGCATGCAGCCCTCTTCTGATGCCCCTACCCAGGGAGAACTCCCATTGTGCATGCCTTGGATGCATGGCAGAAATGTGAAACAGGGCACGTTCTGCCTCAGTCATAAAGGGCCTGGGTCAGGCAATGTGCTAGACCTCAGTTCCGATGAGTGAGACGGTTGTGGAGTTTCACTCATTTTTGTTCAGCTTTTCCAAGGAATGTTTCAATGGGGGACTCATCATCAATCCAAGCACGTTCCAACCTGCTAGAAATTTTACCCCATGGGACTTGGCAGTGGGAGAGCCAATGACCACCAAGGTCTTCCGCACCCTGGAGAAGCCAGAGCCATGCCACTGAGAAGCTGTTCCCAGGAGGAGCTACAAAATCCAAAACACAGTGTCAGCCCTCCACCCCAGGAAATGCTTACCCCCTAGAGTGATCCGCTAGCCTCGGCCATAGCGATTCCATGATTCCAGGCAAATCTGTCCTAAGAGGAATGTACCTCATACTGGCCCACCGATGGCATTTCTCTCAAGGCAACTGCCCCTGAGAAGTACACAAAAATCAAATGCATGATTCAGAAAGGGATTCAAGAACACAGGTGGCCACTGCACTGCCATCCTTGCCAGCAGACTAACTTCCCTGCCTTCTCATTACCCTAAGCCAAATAACAATATGGACACCAATGGAATATGTCATGTCTCCAGCTGAGGTGTGCTCGTGTTTCTGTGTGTTCTTCTGTGCTTCTCTGCATGTATGGGTCGCTATGGGCTGGACATCCTAGGATGTTCATGTGTTCCCCATCTCCTGAAGGAGCAATCACACTGCCCACCTTGTATACCTGACACTGGGAAAAGCTGATTCTTTGACATCAAATCATACCCATATTTTCTCCTTCAACCGCCAGCCAGGAAACTTCTCAACCCATCCCTGTAACTCTATCCCTGTCTTCTCCCTATTAGAATAAACAAGCTTCTACCCCACCAACACAGGGAATGGAACACTGAACACACCGCCAACAACCACAGTCACCAGCTTGTCACGAGCCAATGGCTGCTCCACAGCAGTGTGCCTGGGACTGCACATGCTCCCTGCCCTTTCTCAAGGCAAAGAGGCCTGTGGAACCAGATCCCAGGAGAATATGACCACTGACATGGAAATTTCCTTTCTGACACTTTTAAGAAGCAAGCATCCCAGGAAAGGGAAGAAGTATCCATGTCAGTACTGGCTAAGAAAAACCACAACAGCATACATGCTCAAGTGGGATCCTAAGGGACATATTCACCTATGAGAAACATAAACATGGAGACCTAGTCAGCTGGGAAAGGCTAGGTCACCTGGAGACCAGTCTAAGGACTCTGCAACAGGAGAGGTCACATGGACCACCCTTAGATGACTTTGCTGACAATCTCCAAAATACCCAATAACTCCACCCGCAACCAGAGACCTGCCGAGGAATATATGGGAAGCCTCCTTCACAAACCCTGATGTGGATGTCAAAGTGAGGATAGCACATGTCACCTCTGTCTGGGATATATTCTTGCCAGAATCATCAAGACCCAGTTCATATGGACTCTAGGTGTGGCAATGAGATAAACAGGGTGGGTAGACAGCCCCTCCTGCTTTGCTGGGCCCTTAACTTGAGGCTCCAATGGGGGTGTATGGAACCACAGCAGGTTCACCCTTTTCTATAGCCCTCCCCCTCATCATCACTAAACATGTGTTTACCCTGGTTAAGCAGAAGTCCAAGTTCGCAGTCAACTTGAATGCCTGGCCCATCTGCTTATCCCTGGATATTGGACACATGGACTTCTGCCTATACACACAAATCCTGCCTATCAGCCTACCAAGCCAAGGAGGCCTGTACCTCCACATTTGCCAGCAATACCTATGCTAGGAACAATGGTGCCATGCTATAAAGGCAGACAACATTGCATTCACCAATCTCCTACCTAGGTGCATTGCATGTGGCCCGATTCCTGATGCCCATACCCAGGAAGAACTCCCATTGTGTGTGCCATGAAGGGAAGGCAGGAATGTGAAAGAGTGAACATTGTGCCTCACTCCTAAAGGCCCTGGTTCAGGCAATGTGCTGGACCTCAGTTCCGATGAGCGAGACGGTAGTGAGTTTCACTCATTTTGTTCAGCTTTTCCAAGGAATATTTTGATGGGGGACTCATCATCGATCCAAGCACGTTCCAAGCCTCTGGAATTTTTACCCCTTGGACTTGGCAGTGGGAGAACCAGTGACCACCAAGGTATATTGCACCCTGGAGAAGCCAGAGAAACGCTACTGAAGATTTATTCCCAGGAGGAGCTACAAAATGAGAAATACAATGTCAGCCCTCCACCCCAGGAAATGCTTACCCTCCAGAGTAAACTGCCAGCCTTGGCCATAGTGATTCAAGGATTCCAGGCAACTTGGTCCTCAGAAGGAATGCACCTCGTCCTAGCCCGCTGTTGGCATGCCTCTCAAGGAGGCTGCCCCTGAGAAGTGGATATAAATTGAATGCACACTTCAGAAAGGGATTCAAGGACACAGAGGGCCACTGCACTGCCATCCTTACAAGCAGAGTAACTTCCCTGCCTTCTCATTGACATCCTGTTTTGCGGTTTCTGCCATCTCATCTCCATGAATTCCCCTAAGCCAAATAATGATATGGGCACCAATGGACCACATCATGTCTCCAAGCCGAAGTGCGCTCATGTTTCTGTAGGTTCCTCTGTGCTGCTCTGTTTGTGTGGGTCACTATGCACCTGCTACCTTAGGGCGCTCGTGTGTCCCCATCTCCTGAAGGAGCAGTCACGCTGACCACCTTCTATACCCAACACCAAGGACTACCACATAAAAGGAAAGGCCGACTCCTTGACACCAAGGCCTACCACATAAAAGACATCAACTCTGAGCTCACTCCATTGAGCTCACTCACCTCTGTCCACTCCATTGTGAACAAAAGGTGATGGTGCCTCACCCAGCAATTATGGCTGCTCCTGAAAGCATACACCCACTTGGGCACAGATATAGTTCATCATGATTCCTATGATGCCTGGAATCCAACAACAAGGAGGACATGCTATGTTGGGACCCTCAGCCAGGGAGGTGCACCTGGCACATAACCAAAGTCCACTAGCATCACTGGACACCATCACTATCTGAGCAGGGACGTCCATTGGATTCATTGCCTAATGGGTACAGGCAGACTCAGAAAGGCAGGCTGACGCTGCCTTCCCATGTCAAAAAGCTTTTCCCAAAGTGACAATGACACCCGAGAGTCATGTGTGTTTTGCCCATTGGACGACCTAGCCAAACCCTGGTAAGAGGTGTGCACATGTCATCCATGGAATTTGCACATATCACACCCTGGGAGCTTCACCAGAGTCACAACTGCAGCCATGGGCCCATCATGCAGCTACCTTGACCAAGACCCATCCTTGTGCCTCCAAAGCTAGACCCTAACAAAATCATGACACTTGTTGTGGACCCATCAATTCCCAGTCACCCAGTCGCCTACAAGGAGCACGATTGATCACAAATCACACCCACATTTCTTCTTCAACTACCAGCTGGATAATCTTCAAACCTATCCCTGTCATGCTATCCATGCCCACTCCCTAAAGGAATAAATAGTCTTCTGACCATCCACAAGGGGAATGTAACACTGAAGACAATACCAACACTCAGAATCATCATTCTTTCCCAAACCAATGTCTACTCCACTGTGGTGTACTGGGGCTGCACAGAAACATACCCTTCCTGAAGGCAAACAGGACTGCAGAGCCAGATTCCAGGAGAACATGCCTGCTGACATAGAAATTTCCTTCCGGACACTTTCAAGAAGCAAGCTTCCTGGGAAAGAGAAGAAAGATCCATGTGAATATTGGCTAAGAAAACCTGTAACACCACCACACGTCCTCAAGTGGCACCCCATGGGACTTGTTTTCATATGAGGAAGACAACCTTGGAAACCTACTCAGTAGGGAAAGGCTAGGTCAGCTAAACACCAGCCTGAGGACCCTGTAGCAGGAGTGGTCACAGGGATCACCCTCAGATGACTTTGCTAGCAATGTCTACCATGCCAAAAATTCCACCCACAACCATAGACTGGCCCAGGAATCTCTGGGAAGCCTCCTGCACCCACCCTTAATGTGGCTGTCCACATGAGGACACCAAGTGCCTCCTCCCTCTGGGATACCTTCCTGCCAGGTCCGTCAGGACCTGGTTTAGTTCACCTCCATCTATGGTGATGCGAGTAAGAGGATGGGGAGATAGCCCCTCCTGCTTTTATGGGCCCCTAAGTTGAGGGCCCAATGTGGGGGAACAACAGAGGATTCAGCTTTTTCCATACCCCTCCCCCTCATCACCACTGAACATGGCTTTACCCCAGCAAAGCAGAAGAGCAAGGTCCCAGTCAGTGTGAATACCTGGCCTATATGCTTGCCCCTGAATGTTGGAGTCATGGTCCTCTGCCTGCAGAAACAGATCCTGCCTGTCAGCCTACCAACCCTAGGAGGACTGCACTTCCACCTTCTCCAACATTCCCTGTGCTGGAAATGATGGTGCCGTGCCATCAATACAACCACCCTTGCACTCACAAATCTCTTACCCAGGCACATTGCATGCAGCCCTCTTCCAGATGCCCCTACTCAGGGAGAACTCCCATTGTGCTTGCCCTGGACACATGACAGGAATGTGAAACAGTGCACATTGTGCATCAGTCCTAAAGGCCCTGTTTCAGGCAACATGCTGGACCTCAGTTCTGACAAGCAAGACGGTAGTTAGTTTCATTCATTTTGTTCAGCTTTTCCAAGGAACGTTTTGATGGGGTACTCATCATCGATCCAAGCACATTCCAAGCTACTAGAACTTTTACCCCATGGGACTGGGGAGTGGAAAGCTGGTGACCACCATGTATTGCACCCTGCAGAAGCCAGAGCCACGCTACTGAGAAGCCACTCCCTAGAGGAACTACAAAATCCGAAACACAGCTTCAGCCCTCCACCCCAGGAAATGCTTACCCTCTAGAGTGAACAGCCAGCCTCAGCCACAGCAATTCAAGGATTCCAGGCAACTCTTTCCTCAGAAGGAATGCATATTGTCCTTGTCCGCTAATGTCATGTCTCTCAAGGCGATTGCCCCTAAGAAATGGACACAAATCGAATGCATGCTTGAGAAAGGGAATCAAGGACACGGGTGCCCATGGCACTGCCATTACTTCCAGCAAAGTAACGTCCCTGCCTTCCCATTGACATCCTGTTTTGTGGTTTCTGCCTTCTCTTCTCCATGAATTCCTCTCATCCAAGTAATAATATGGACACCCATGGAAAACGTCATGTCTCCAGCTGAGGTACGCTCGTGTTTCTGTGTGTTCTCCTGTGCTGCTCTCCAGGTCACTATGGGCCTGGCAACCTAGGGTGTTCATGTGTTCCCCAACCCCTGAAGGAACAGTCAGGCTGCCCACCTTCTATACCAGACACTGGGAAAGGCTTACTCCTTGACACCAAGGCCAAACACCATCAACTCTGTGCTCAGTCTGTTGTGGACAAAAGGCCCAGGACTCTCCCAGCAAACAAGGCTACTCCTGAAAGCATACATCTACTGTGGGCACACTCTACAGCCACTCACAATTTTCTTGATATCTGGAATCTGATGACAATTAGGACGTGCTTGCTCAGGACCCTCAGACAGGGAGGGGTGCCTGGTACAAAACCAAACTCTACCAACATCACTGGACACACTGAGTAGCAAGCTACATCCAATTCACTGCCTAATGGGCATCCTAGCACTCACATTGGCAGCCTTATGCTGCTTTCCCATGTCAGAGCCCTCCCTTTGGGTTATCCAGCAAGCCTTCCTCAGAGTTAGCACGACACCTGAGTACCATGGGGGATTTGCCATTTGGACGACCAGGCTGAAACCTCTGCCAAGAGGCATGCACACACTGATCCATGGAACTTGTATGTATCACCCTCATGGCATCACAATAGACAACACTGTGGCATTGGCCCATCGTGCAGCTACCTTGACCAAACCCCCATCCTCTTGCTGCCAACTCTGGACCCACACCGAAACATAACACTTGCTGTGGACCCGCCAATTCCCAGTCACCCAGTCACCTACAAGGAGGATGATCGATCACAAATCATACCCATGTTTTCTCTTCATCTGCCAGCCAGGTAACCTCTCAACCCCTTCCTGTCACCATATCCCTGTCCACTCCCTAAGGTAATAAACAATCTTCTGCCCCACCAAATGGGGAATGGATCACAGAAGACACAGCCAACAAACACAGTCACTGACCTGTCCCAAGCCAATGGCTGCTCCACAGCATTGCACCTAGGACTGCACAAACTCCCTGCCTTTCCTCAAGTCAAAGAGGCCTGTGGATTCAGATCCTAGGAGAACATGACCACTGATTTGGAAATTTCCTTCCTGACACTTTCAAGAAGAAAGCATCCTGGGAAACGGAAGCAGTATCCATGTCAATATTGGGTAAGAAAAGCTGCAACAGCACACATGCTCAAGTGGGATCCTAAGAAACATGTTTCCCTATGAGGAACACAACCATGGAGACCTATTCAGCTGGGAAAGGCTAAGTCACCTGGAGACCAGCCTGAGGACCCTGCAACAGGAATGGTCACAAGGCCCACCCATTAATGACTTAGCTGGCAATCTCCACCACGCCCAAAAATTTGCCCCACAACCAGAGGCCTGCCCAGGAACATATGGGATGCCTCCTCTACCCACCCTCTTGTGGATGTCCAAGGGAGGTTATTACGTGTCACCTCTGTCTGGGATACATTCTTGCCAGGACCATCAAGACCAAGCTCACATCAATTCCAGGGGTGGCAATGTGATAAAGAGTGTGGGGAGACAGCCCCTCCTGCTTTGCTGGGCCCTTAACTTGAGGGCCCAATGGAGGGGGGGAAACAAAGTGGGTTCACCCTTTTCTATAGCCCTCCCCCTCATCACCATTCAACATGTCTTTACCTCAGAAAAGCAGAAGTCCAAGTTCACGGTCAGCCTGAAGGCCTGGCCCATCTGCTCATCCCTGGATATTGGACGCATGGACCTCTGCCTGTACACACAAATCCTGTCTCTAGGCCTACCAAACCCAGGAGGCCTGCACCTCCACCTTCGCCAGCAATACTTGTGCCAGAAATGATAGTGCCATGCCATCAAGACAGTCACCATTGCACTTACAAATCTACCCCAGCACATTGTGTGCTGCCCTATTCCTGATGCCCCTACCCAGGGAGAACTCCCATTGTGTGTGCCCTAAAGGGACAGCATCAATGTTAAGCAGTGCACGTTGTCCCTCAAACTAAAGGCCCTGGTTCAGGCAACGTGCTGGACCTCAGTTCCGATGAGTGAGATGGTAGTGAGTTTCACTCATTTTGTTCAGCTTTTCCAAGGAATGTTTTGATAGGAAATTCACCATCGATCCAAGCACATTTCAAGCCACTGGAAATTTTACCCCATAGGACTCGGCAGAGGGAGAGCCATTGACGACCGAGGTTGTCGGCACCCTGGGGAACCCAGAGCCACACCACTGAGAAGTCATTCCCTAGAGGAGCTACAAAATCTGAAACACAGCATCAGCCCTCCACTCCAGGAAATGCTTACCCTCCCCTCTGGAGCAATCTGCCAGCCTCAGCCACAGTGATTCCAGGATCCCAGGCAAATCTGTCCTCAGAAGGAATGCACCTCCTCCTCCTCACAGGCTGATGGCATGTCTCTCAAGGCAACTGCCCCTGAAAAGTGGACCCAAATCAAATGCACACTTCACAAAGGGATTCAAGGACACAGGTGGCTGCTGCACTGCCATCCTTACCAGTGGAGTAACTTCCCTGCCTTCCCATTGGCATCCTATTTTGTGGTTTCCCCCTTCTCTTCTCCATGAATTCCCCTAAGGCAATTAATGATATAGAAACCCATGGAACACATCAAGTGTCCAATTGAGGTGTGCTCGTATTTCTGTCTGTTCCTCTGTGCTGCTCTGTGTGTGTTGGTAGTTATGGGCCTGGCACCCTAGGGAGCTCTTGTATTCCCCATATTCTAAAGGAGCAGTCATGCTGCCCATCTTCTATACTCAACTCCGTGAAAGGCATCAACTCTGAGCTCAATCAGTTGAGAAAAAAAGGCGTGGGTGACACACCCACCCTCAATCAAGGCTGCTTCTGGAGGCATAAATTCCCTGTGTGCACAACTACAGCCCCTCATGATTCTCCTGATGTCTGGAATCTGACGACAATGAGCACATGCTGGCTCAAGACCCTCAGCCAGAGAAGCGCACCTGGCACAAAACCAAAGTTCACTAACATCAAGGTCCGTGCATGGATGTCCATTAGAGTCACTGCCTAATGGGCAGAGGTGGACTCACCTGGGCAGCCTGAAACTGACTTCCCACATCAAAGCCCTCCCTTTTGTGGCAACAAGCATTTCCTGGAGTGACAACACCCTAGAGCCATGGGTATTTTGCCCATTGGACGACCGAGCAGAACCCTCTGGTAAGAGGCTTGCACATGGTCATGCATGGGCCTTGTACATATCACCCTCAGGGAGCTTTACCAGTGTCACCACTGTTGCAATGGGCCCATCATGCAGCTACCTTGACCAAACCCTCATCCTCATGCCTCCAACTCTGGACCCGGATAAAACTATAACACTTGCTATGGACCCATGGATTCCCAGTCATCCAGGTGCCTATAGGGAGCATGATCGATCATAAGTCACACCTACCTTTTCTCCTTCAACTGCCAGCCAGGTAACAACTCAACCCATCCCTGTCATGCTATCACTCTCCCCTCCCTAAGGGAATAAACAGGCTTTCAACCACCCACACAGAGAACAGAACACTGAAGACACTGTTGGCCATCCCCTCAAACTTTGTGTACCTCCCTGTGTCCAACCACAACTCCACCCCACACAGGGTAGACTCATAAATATTATACAACAATCTCTACAGTGTGGTGGTAAATTGACACACCAACAGCATTCACTCTTACTGACCTGCAGGAGACATCAATGCGCACTGGATTGGGGTATCCATGTGTGGCAATAAGCCAAGTGTGGACATCATCCCCCAGCACGTGACTGAACATGAAACCAGTGTGCATAGCCTGCTCATGACAGCCTGCCACTGGTACTGCTCGGTCCCCCGAGAAACACTATCCTTCTTGCCCTATAAGGAAGTGAGCCAATGACTGCCCAGGCATGAGCTACTGTTCTATTCCTGACCAGAACAAACTGTCTCCCATGTGGGAGCAAGGAGCATGACCTCAAGAACCACCCTGGGCTCAAAGAGGCAAGGTAAGATTCACTCTTCCCATGCTGAATGCACACTCGCCAACCCCTCACCCCGGACAGCCAGGGTTAACCTCCTCTCACAAACTCTACTCTCCTTCTGGGCCATGTCATCAACTGGAAATGGCAAACTACTCAGTGACTCCCCATTACTCAGGCAGCACCACGTCCCAAGCCCTGATAAACAAAATGATGGAAGCCATGTGAATGTATGCAAGCCATCCTTCTCTATTTCCATGCCTCTCTGTCTCCCTTCCCTCATTCTCTCTTTGTGCCTCTGCCATATGTTGGAAACATGTGCTGGACCTCAGTTCGATGAGGACGACGGTATAGAGTTGTCACTCATTTTGTTCAGCTTTCCAAGGAATGCATATCTGGAAGTCATCATCGATCCATGCACAGTTTTTGCCGCAGGCCAAGAGGCAAATGCACCTGCTGAGGAACAGGGATGCTTACCTTCCAAAAAATCCAACAGCACATGAAAGGCCCCATGACACAGCTATCCATGACCTTCCTCCCATGTCAGGTGACCCCATGATACAAAGGTCTCCCCTAAGGACCACTGGCATTCCTTCCATTGCAACAGTGTCTGGGATATAAAGAGAGAAGGGAACACATATCCACTCGAGAACATCAGACAGGAACACAGGGCCAAAGGGTACAGACATTCACGCCCCTGCACTAAACCCCCCCTCAGAGCTTCCTGAACTTCCCCATCTCCTGTGAACACCTGCACGGGAGTGCATTGGGCTGCAGCTCCCTGTCACATGACAAAGGGCCTACATCAGTACTTTCAAGAGCACAGCCAGGGAAATATCCCAGCACATGGAGGTTGTTACTCCTTACACAAAGCCCTCCTCTGGCCCATCGCAAGAGAAAAATTCCAGTGGGATTGTTGCACAGAAATAGTTTCAAGGAAAACCTTATCCCTCCACCATAATGGCTGATTTCCTACAGGTCTAGAAGCATTTGGCAGGGTGGTACCATGTCATATTGATCCCACAGGAGCAATGCTGAACAACAAATCTAATGTACCCTTGGTGCCTTCCTCACAGGGGAAACTCAGCAACCCACAGAAAAGGCACATATGCTCAAACAGACTGGGTTTCTCTGCCTCAAGTCCCAGAACATCATCTGGCCTCAGCACTGGACTCTGCCTTCCACCACCACCTTGGAGTGCAGAGTGGATCCATCCTCGGCACCTCCATCCTACCACATAGTGGTGGCTATGTCACACAGACGAAGAACTGGAATGACTGGCAAAAGACCCCATCGGAAGGAGGAAGAAAGGTGTGTCCACATAGAGACATTGCAGGTCTACATGCCCATAAAGATGTCATGTGGACACCTGACATGGTAAACTCTCCTCGACCACAACTAGTCTGAGCTGTGTATGCTCTAGGAAGGCAATACCCCCAGAAATCAAAACATAATCCCCTTAAAATCCAATGCAAAAAAGAAAAAAGAATCATTGGCCCCAAATGTACCCGACCTGGGCTGGGAGCAATTCTGGGCCTACATTAAGACTGCATGTGCTGCCAGCAAAGAAAATAAGCAGTCGGGGTCCACCAGGGTTACCTACAAAGAACCTAGGCAATCTTGGGAACTTCGCCTCCCCTGTGGACAGGATATCACATTTCCACCCCTGCCCCCTTGCTCCCATGTTGCCTGCCTCACTGTATGTGGAATATCCAACCCCAAAAGCAGACACTCATGGGTCCTCACAGAGGGCTAGCTAATTGCACACATTGCACTCTGCCCTCCATCCTGCTGGAATAAATAGCTGCCCTGGAATTTGTGTGATCACGATGTACATGTGAGGAAAACAGGGATGCCTTCTGAAGACTCCCATTAACAACATAATTCACTGGCCCCAACCTCTCCATCACCTCCTGCTACAGATTCTGCACAATCAGCATGGCCACTCTAATATCCTCGCCCAAGGACAAACCCCAAAGGACGGCTAAGCCATGGCCTTGGGATCTATGCTTGATCACAAGTGTGGCTTAAGTGGCACTACTACAGTAACCACGCTGTATGGTCAGAGGCAGGCTACCACCTAGCCCTGATGCTGCCGTATGCTTAGTGAGAAGCCACTGCCTACCTCTGACAGTTCCACATGTATATTCAACTAACCACTGCTGATTGGCTATGTGCTTCCACATTCCTCTAGGGCACAATACTAAGACTAGTCCATCCCATCACCTGGAGGTTGCCAACTGCACAGAAGACTGTCTTTCCACAACATGAACCACATTCGATGCCCAGAGCGACACCATGGTTCCACCCACATGAACAGGCAGAAGTCATCTCTCCCTCTCTATTCCCTGGTAGAGCCATGAGTTGGACCTCAGTTTGATGAGGATGATGGTATAGAGTTTTCACTCATTTTGTTCAGCTTTCTAAGGAATGTTTATTTGGAGTCATCATTGATCTATGCACATACTATGGCCTGGAATATTAGGAAAGTTATTGTGTTGGGACCCCATTACTTTCATGATCGCTTGTTCACTTCAGCATACTGCAGGCATTCAAGGGTTCCCTGGTGTTTCCCATTAGTGCATATCGGCCACTTGGTTTCTACCTGGACTTTGGTGTCTCTGCTGTGACTTGCCACCTGCTGGGGCAGAGGAAACACATGACTACTTCAGAAAAGAGGCAGGTTCAAATGTCCCAAAGGGCCTTAGCATTTGCTCACCCACCCTTGAGATATATCTCCAATATATCTCTATTTCCTTGGCTTCCCCCAGTTCACACAAGCAGAAAAATGCATGCTGGCCTTACACATATGAACTTCGGACCCGTCTCCAGTGCACTGTCCCACAAACCAACACTGAGGCTTGGACCCCTTGCTTCAGTGTCAGCAAAGTCATGAAATATAACCCTGGATGCCTGAGCAGCTGAGCAGGAGGCCTTTGACCTCTGCCTGGATTAGAATAAGCCCGAAACTTCCTGCACCCCCTCATCAAAACGCTATGGCTTGGGCTGTGAGTCCATGTGACAACGCCCAGAAAATACACCATACTGCTTGCTCATAACGCACTCCATATGACATGGGTACCCAGATGTTGGAGCCCTCCTCAGGGACCAGCACCCAGAGGAAAATCACCAAGACAACTGTGACTTATCAGAGCTGACTGGGCTTCTCCACCTCAAGGCCCAGAACATCGTCTGGCCTCGGCACTGGACTCTGCTTCCCACCACCACCTTAGAGTCCCAAGTAGATCCATCCCTGGCACCTCCATCCAACCACACGGCAGTGGCTGTCACACAGAAGAGAAACATGACTGACTGGCAAAAAACTCCCTCAGAAAGAAGAAGGGAGGTCTGTCCACATAGAGACCTTGCAGGTCTACATGCCCATGAAGATGTCATAAGACACCTGTCATGGTAAACTCTTCTCAATGACAACTGGCTTGAGCTGTGTATGCTCTAGGAAGGCAATGGACCCAGAAATAAAAACATGATCCCCTTAAGATCCAATGGAAAAAGGAAACAGGAATCACTGGCCTGCAATGTACCCCAAACTTGGCTGGGAGCAATTGTGGGCTTACATTAAGAGTGCATGTGCATCCCGCAGAGAAAATTAGCAGTCGGGGTCCAACAAGGGTACCTTCAAGAAATAGAGGCAATCTGGGGAACTATGCCTCCCCTGTAGACAGGGCATCACATTCCCACCCCTGTATCCTTTCTTCTACATGGCCTGCCCCACTATATGGGGAACATCCAAAGCCCAAAGCAGACATTCCTGGGTCCCCATGGAGGGCTAGCTAATTGCACATGTTGCGCCCTGCCCTCCATCCTGTGGGAATAAATAGCTGCCAGGGAATTTGTGTGATCACAGTGCACATGCGAGCAAAACATGGACACTTCTGAAGACTCCCGCTAACAACATAATTCACTCACCCCAACCTCCCAATCATCACCTGCTAGAGATTCTGAACAATCTATATGACCACTCCAATATCCTCACCCAAGGACAAACCCCAGACAAAAAACGGCTGAGCCATGGCCTTGGGATCTATGCTCGACCACAATGACCCATCTACCACTAAAGCACGAGGGGCTGAACTGGCACGACCACAGTAACCACCCCGTATGCTCAGAGGCAGGTCACCACCTAGCCCTGATGGCGCCATGTGCTCAGTAGAAAGCCACTCCCTACCTCTGAGAGTTCCACGTGTACAATCAACTAACTTCTCTTATCTGGCAGTGTGCTCCCCCACTCCACCTCGACACAGTCCTAAGTCTAGTCCATCCTATCACCTGGAGGCTGCCAACTGAATTGAAGACTGCCTTCCCACAACATGGACCACATTCAATGCCCACAGTGACTCCATGGTGCCACCCACGTGAACAGGAGGAGGTCATCCCTCCCTCTGTATTCCCTGGTGGAGCCATGTGCTGGACCTCAGTTCAATGAGAATAACAGTATAGAGTTTTCACTCATTTTGTTTAGCTTTCCAAGGAATGTTTATTTAGAGTCATCATCCATCCACGCACATTCCGTGGCCTCAATATTAGGAAAGTTATTGTGCTGGGAAAAGAGCCCTTTACTTTCAAGATTGCTTGTTCAATTAGCCTTGCCACAGGTGTTCAAGGGCTCCCTGGTGTTTCCTGTTAGTGCACATGAGCCACTTGGTTTCCACCTGGCCTTTGGTGTTTTGGCTCGGACTTTCCACCTGCTGGGGCAGAGGAAACACATGACTCATTCAGAATGGGGGCAAGCTCACACGTCCCAAGGGCCTTATCATTGGCCATGCAACTTTTACGTATATATCTCTTATCTATCTCTATTTCCTTGGATTCCTCAAATTCACGTAAGCAGAAACATATGCACATCGGCCTTACACATATGAGCCATGTACACATCTCCAGCCCATTGCCTCACAAAACACCTCTGATGCTTAGAGTCCTTGCTTCAGTATCAGCAAGGTCACTCAATATAGCCCTGGATGCCTGAGAGGCTGAGCAGCAAGCCTTTGACCTCCACCAGGATTGGAATAAGCCCAAGATTTCCTGTAACCCCTAACTGAATTGCTACGGCTTAGGCTGGGAGTCCAACAGACAATGCCCCGTACTTTTGGCTCACAACGCACTCCCCATGATATGGATACCCAGATGTGGGGGCCCTCCTCAGGGGCCAGCAGCCAGAGGAAAATCACCAAGACTTCCGTGACTTATGCGAGCTGTCAGTAAGTCTGCCAGGAACATGATGGGAGAAAACCAACACTACCTTCCCAATTCCTAACCCTGAGCGTGAGTCCCAATATGGCATGTGACTCAACCCATACACACAATCCTCCGACCTTTCCCAGGGGGAAACTAGCCAGGTCTCAGAAATGTTTCCATTGAAACCAGTTATGGCTGAAACTGCTTGGGCAAATAAATGAGGGAAACGTCTCCCTCTCCACCACAAAGTATTCTCACTACACCAAACCCTCCAAAAGTCTGCTCTAACAATAGGTCAGGAACACAAATCACATGAACTTAGTTTTCTTCCTTGTGTGATACTTGCCTACAGCCAATGCCCCTCACGAAAACCCATACCACCAAGGGCCATCTCCATCTGAAACCCAGAGCCTGGGATGAACACCCACCGCTGCCAATCGTGCCCACAGTTGCAGCCTGCCAATCAAAACCAAGTCCCAGATTTGACCTGGGCACCTGTGATCCCCTCAGGAGTTTTTCACAAAGGACACCAAAGGACACCAAAGGAATGTGAAAACACCTGTAACCTAAAGAGGGCCCTGGGGAAATGAAATGTAGACGCCTTGCCAGTATGGGCTGCCCCACAAGTTTCATACAGATCTGTGAAATACCATTCTCCTACCCACCAGAATAGCATCCACATGTATGGATGACAGCTAGCCAGCCCCCTAACAACACCACACCCTCCACATCCAACAGGATTATTGGCACCTTTGCTTTGGGACTCAAAAGCACACAGCCCTACATGGAGGCATGAGTGTATCAGTTCTCCACTCAAATTCCATATACACACACATGAACACAGCATCTCTTGGCCATCCCCACAAACTTTGCCTTCCTCCCTGTGTCCCACCATTACCCAATCCCACACCAGGCAACTCACAAATGCTATAAAACAATCTCCACAGTGCAGTGGGAAGCTGACACCCACAACACGCACCATTCTCTACTGGCAGAAGATGTTGCTGGGCACTGGACTCTGGTGCCCCCATGAGATGAGATGCCAAATATGGACACAAACCCCCGGCACATCAACGGACAGGAAATCAGTGTGGAAGGCTTGCTTGTGACAGCCTGCCACTAATACTGCCTGGTCACCTTGGAACACTATCCCTCTTTTCCTACAGGGAAATGAGCCAATGACTGCCCAGGCATGGCCCTGTGTTCTATTCCTGACCAGAACAAACTGTCCCCCATGGAGGAGAAAGGGGCATGACCTCAAGAACTACCCTGGGATCAAACAGCTGAGGTAAGATTCACTCTTCCTGTTCTCCATGCACACTCGCCAACCCCTTGACAGAGGAGGGCCAGGGCTCACCTCCCCTCACCAAACCTACTCTTTCTTATGGGTCATGTCCTCCACTGGCAATGGTGAACTACCCATTGACTCCTCATTGCCCTGGCAGCACGGTGTCCCAAGCCCTGATAAACCCAATGCTGGAAGCCACATGAAAGGCTGGAAGCCATCTTTCTCTCTCTCTTTCTCTCTCTCTCTCTCTCTCTCTCTCTCTCTCTCTCTGTGTGTGTCTCTGCCATATCACATTGGAAACATATGCTGTACCCTAAGTTCAATGAGGATGACAGTATAGAGTTGTTACTCATTTTGTTCAGCTTTCCAAGGAATGCATATCTGGAAGTCATTGTCCATCCACGCACAGTTTTTGCCCTGGCCAAGAGGCAAATGCACCAGCTAAGGAACAGACACACATACTTTCCCGAAACTCCAACAGCACACAAAAGGCCCCATGACATGCCTATCTGCGAGCTTCCTCCCTTGTCTGGGTACCCCATGATACGACGGTCTTCCTTGAGGACCACTGGCATTCCTTCTGTGGCAACACTGTCTGTGATGTAAAGAGGGAACACATGTCCACTTGAGAACATCAGACAGGAACACAGGGCCAAAGGGCAGGAACATTCACACCCCTGCACTAAAACCTCCATCAGACCTTGCTGAACTTCCCTATGTTTGTGGACAGCTGCATGTGAGTGCATGGGGCTCAGGTCCCACTCATCAACTGGGCCAGCATCTGCACTTTCAAGAGCACAGCCAGGGAAAAAACTTCTCGGCACACAGATGTTGTCACTCCTTATGCAAAGCCCTTCTCAGGCTAATTGCAAGAGACAGACTCCAGTGGGATAGTTACGTGGAAATAGTTTCAAGGAAAAACTGCCCCCTCCACCACAAGGGCTGATTTCCTGCGGGCCTATAAGCACTTGGCAGGGCAGAACCATGCTGAATTGATCCCATAGGAGCAATGCTGAAGCACAAATCTAATTCACACTTCGTGCCTTCCTTACAGGGGAAACTCAACAACCCCCAGAAAAGGCACACATGCTCCATCTGGCTGGGCTTCCCCGTCTTGAGGCCCAGAACATCATCTGGCCTCGGCACTGGATTCTGCCTCCCATCATCACCCTGGAGTCTGTAGCATCCCTGACCCCTACATCCTACCACATGGTGGTGGCTCTCTCACACAGAAGAGCAACAGTACTGATGGGCAAAAGACCCATTCAGAAGGAAAGAGATAGGTCTGTCTACACACAGACATGGCAGGTCTACATGCCCATGAAAACGTCATGTGGACCTTGAAGTGTTGAACCCTCCTCAACCACAATTGCCATGACCTTTCTGTGTTCTATGAAGGCAACAGCCCCAGAAATCAAACCATGACCCCCTTAAGATCCAATGGAAAAAGGAAACTAGAATCACTGACCCACAATGTACCCGACCATGGCTGGGAGCACTTCTGGGCCTACATTAGGACTGCATGTGCATCCCACAGAAAAAATTAGCACTCAGATTCTGGCAGAGGTACCTTCAACAATACGAGGCAATCAGGGAACTTCACCTCCCCTGTGGACAGGGCACCACATTCCCACCCCTGCACCTTTGCTCGGACACACCCTGCCCCACTATATGTGGAACATCTATCGCCCAAAGCAGACCCTCATCAGTTCCCACAGAGGGCTAGCAAATTTCAAACATTGCACTCTGCCCTTCATCCTGTCGGAATAAATAGCTGCCCTGGAATTTGTGTGATCATGGTACACATGCAAGCAAAACGTAGACACCTTCTGAAAACTCCTGTTAACAACATAATTCACTTGCCCCAACCTCCCCATCACCGTCTGCCATGGATTCTGCACAACCAATCCAATATCCTTACCCAAAGACAACCTAAAGGCAAAGGATGGCTGAGCCGTGGCCTTGGTATTGATGCTGGACCACAGTGACCGAACTTCCACTGAGGCCTGAGGGGGCTTTAGTGGCACTATTACAGTAACCACCCTGCATGCTCAGAGGCAGGCTACAGCCTGCCCTTGACAGTGACATACACTCAGAAGGAAGCCACTGTTTACCTCTGACACTTCCACATGTACACTCAACTAACCACTGCTGACCACCTGTGTTCTTCCACACTCCACCAGGACACAGTCCTAAGACCAGTCTGTCTCATCACCTGGAGGCTGCCCACTGCACTGAAGACTGCCTTCCCCCAACATGGACCAAATTTGATGCCCTTAGTGACCCCATGGTGCCACCGATGTGAACAGGTAGAAGTCATCCCTCCCTCTCTATTCCCTGGTGGAGCCATGTGCTGGACCTCAGTTCGATGAGGAAGACGGTATAGAGTTTTCACTCATTTTGTTCAGCTTTCCAAGGAATGTTTATTTGGAGTCATCATCCATCCATGCACATTCTGTGGCATAGAATATTAGGAAAATTATTGTGTTGAAAAAAGAGCCCCTTACTGTCACAATTGCTTGTTCACTTCACCACACTGCAGGCGTTCAAGGGCTCCCTGGTGTTTCCTGTTCACGCACATCAGCTCTTTGGTTTACACCTGGCCTTTGGTGTTTCTGCTGTGACTGGCCACCTGCCAGGGCAGAGGAAACACACGACTACTTCAGAAGGGGGGCAGATTCACATGTCCCAAGGGCCTTAGTGCTTGCTCACCCAACCTATAGGTATATCTCCTATCTATCTCTATTTCCATGGTTTGCCTCAGTTTACATGAGCAGAAACATATGCTGGCTTTATCCATATGAGCTTCATACCTGTCTCCAGCATATTGTCCCACAGAACACCACTGATGCTTGCAGTCCTTACTTTGATGTCAGCAAGGTCACTCAATATATTCCTGGATGCCTCAGCAGCTGAGCATGAGGTCTCTGACCTCCCCTTGGATTGTGATGAGCCTGAGACTTATTCTACCCACCAACTGAATTGCTATGGCTTGGGCTGGGAATCCAACAGACAATGCCCAGACAATACCCCACACTTATGGCTAACAACGCACTCCACGTGACATGGGTACCCAGATGTCGGGGCCCTCCTCAAGGGCCAGCACCCAGAAGAAAATCAGCAAGACCACCATGACTTATCTGAGCTGTTAATAAGTTTGCCAGGAACTTGATGAGGGAAAACCAACACTACCTTCCCAATTCCTAACCTTAAGTGCAAATCCAAATGTGGCCTATGCCTTAACCCTTACACAGTGTTCACCCCCTTCCCCCGGGTGAAAGTTGCCAGGTCTCAGAAATGTTTCCGTGGAAACAGGTTATGGCTGAAACTGCTTTGGCAGATGAGGGAAACATCTCCCTCTTCACCAAAAAGTACTATCACTATGCCAATCTTACAAAAGTCTTTTCTAATAAAAGTTCGGGAACACAAGTCAACAGAACTTAGTTTTCTTCCTTGTGTGAAATTTGCCTGCAGCCAGTTCCCCTCAAGAAAGCCCATACCACCAAAGGGCCACCTTCAACTGAAATCCAGAGCCTGGGAAGAACACCCATCGCTCCCAACTCTGCCCATAGATGCAGCATGGCCATCAAAAGCATGTCCCAGATTTGACCTGGGCATGTGTGATCTGCTCACAATTCTTTCACCAAGGACTCCAACGGCAGGAATCTGAAAACAAACATAACCCCAAGAGGACCCTGGGGACCTGAAATGTAGACACCATCCCAGGACAAGCTTCCCCACAAGTTTCACAGAGATCCATGGAATGTCATCCTCCTACCCACGGGAATAACATACACAATACTGGGTACAGATGACAGCCAGCCACCCACCTACCAACACTACCCCGTCAGCAACAAATGGGATTAGTGGACCCTGTGCTTTATGACTTGAAAACACACCAACCCTACTTGGAAGGAAAGCGTGTGCCAGTTCTCCACTCAAATTCCACCTGCACACATATGAACACAGCATCTCTTGGACATCCCACCAACTTCACATGCCTCCTTGGGTGCCACCACAACCCAACCCCACACAGGCAGACTTATAAATGCTACATACCAATCTCCACAGTGTGGTGGAAAGTTGACACACCCACAGCATACACCCTTCTCCACCTGCAGGAGACATGGCTGGGCACTGGACTCAGGTGTCCACGTACACCAAGAAACCCAATGCGTTCACCATCCCCCGGCACCTCACCAGATAGGAAAGCAGTGTGGATAGCCTGCTCATGACAGCCTGTCACTGGTACTGCCCGGACACCTGAGGAACATAATCTCTGCTGCCCTACAGGGAAATGAGCCAATGACTACCCAGTTGTGGCCTAGTGTTCTATTCCTAACCAGAACAAACTGTCTCCCATGGGGAAGCAAGAAGCATGACAGCAAGAATCACCCTGGGCTCAAAGAGGCAAGGTAAGATTCATTCTTCTCATACTGAATGCACACTTGCCAACCTCTCACCATGGGAGGCCCAGGGCTCACCTCCTCTCACCAACTCTACTATTCCTTCTGGGCCATGTCCTCCACTGGCAATGGCGAACTACCCAGTGACTCCCCATTGCTCTGCCAGCACCATGTCCCAAGCCCTAATAAATACAATCCTGGAAGCCACAAGAGTACATGGAAGATATCCCTCTCTCAGTCTATCCCTCTCTCTCCCTCTCTCTTTGAGTCTCTGCCCTATCACGTTGGAAACACGTGCTGGACCTCAGTTCGATGAGAACAACGGTATAGAGTTGTCACTCATTTTGTTCAGCTTTCCAAGGAATGCATATCTGGAAGTCATCATCGATCCATGCACAGTTTTTGCCCCTGGCCTAGAGGCAAATGAGCCTGCTGGGGAATAGGCACTCTTACCTTCCCAAAAATTCCAACAGCATACAAAAGGCCCCATGACACAGCTGTATGTGAGCTTCCTCCCATCTCTGAAAACCCCATGATATGAAGGTCTCCCCTGAGGATCACTGGCATTCCTTCTGTTGCAATGGTGCCTGTGATGTAAAGAGGGAACATATGTCGGCTTGAGAACATCAGACAGGAACACAGGACCAAAGGACAGGGACATTCATGCCCCTGCACTAAAACCTCCCTCAGAGCTTCCTGAACTTCCCTGTCACATGCGGACACCAACATGGGAGTGCATGGAGATGTAGCTCCCTGTCACATGACAACAGGGCCTGCATCAGCACTTTTAAGAACATGGCCAGGGAAAAATCTTCTTGATACATGGAGGTTGTCACTCCTTACGCAAAGCCCTCCTCTGGTCTTTGGAGAAAAACTCCAATGTGATTGTTACACAGAAATAGTTTCAAGGAATACCTCCCCCTTCTGCCACAACGGCTGATTTCCTGTGGGCCTAGAAGCAATTGGCGGAGCGGTACCATGCCATATCAATCCCATAGGTGCAATGATGAAGCACAAATCTACCACAAATTTGATGCCTTCCTCACAGGGGAAACATAGCAAACCACGGAAAAGGCACACATCCTGAAATGGACTGCTCTTCTCCACCTCGAGGCCCAGAATATCGTCCAGCCATGGTACTAGACTCTGCCTCCCACCACCGCCTTAGAGTCCACAGGGGATCCATCCCCAGCACCTCATTCCTACCATACAGCAGTGGCTCCATCACACAGAAGAACATGATTAACCGGCAAAGGACCCCCTCAGAAGGAAGAAGGGAAATCTGCCCACATAGAGACCTTGTGGGTCTACATGCCTGTGAAGATGTCACACGGATACCTGATGTGGTAAACTCTCCTCGACCACAACTTCCCTCAGCTAAGTATGCTCCAGGAAGGTAACAGCCCCAGAAATCAAAACATGATCCCCTTAAGATCCAATGGAAAAAGGAAACAAGAATCCCTGGCCTGGATTGCATTAATGTACACAGCTATGATTTAATAAAAAAAAAAATAATAATAATTAAAAAAAGAATCACTGGCCCGCAATATACCTGACCTTGGCTGGGAGCAATTCTGGGCCTACATTAAGACTACATGTGCTACCAGGAGGGAAAATTAGCAGTTGAGGTCTGGCAGGGGTACCTTCAAGAAAACGAGACAATCCAGGGTACTTGACCTCTCCTGTGGACAGGGTATCACATTTTCACCCCTGCCTCCTTGCTCTGACACGGCCTGCCCCACTAAATGGGGAACATCCAACCCCCAAAATGGACACTCATCATTCCCCACAGAGGGCTTGGAAATTGCACGCCTTGCAAATTGCACGCCTTGCATTCTGCCCTCCATCTCGCCAGTATAATAGCTGCCCTGGAATTTGTGTGATCATGATGCACATGTGAGCACAACGTGAACACCTTCTGAAGACACCTGTTAACAACATAATTTACTTGCCTCAACCTCCCCATTGCTGCCTGATATGGATTCTGCACAATCAGCATGGCCACTCCAATAACCTCACCCAAGGACAAACCCAAGACAAAGATGGCTTAGACATGGCCTTGGGATCTATGCTCGACCACAATGACCCATTTTCCATGGAGGCATAAAGGGCTTTAGTGGCACTACTACAGAAACCACCCTGTACGCTCAGAGACAGGTACCACCTAGCCCAGACAGTGCCATATGCTCAGTAGGAAGCCACTCCCTACCTCTGCCAGTTCCACATGTACACTCAAATAACCACTGCTGACCAGCTGTGTGATTCCCCACTCCACCAGGACAGAGTGCTTAGACAAGTCCCCTCATCACCTAGAGGCTGCCCACTGCACTGAAGACTACCTTCAAATAACATGGACCACATTGAATGCCCAGAGTGACCCCATGGTGCCACCCACATAAACAGGTGAATGTTATCCCTCCCTCTCTATTCCCTAGGTGGAGCCACGTGCTGGACCTCAGTTCAATGAGGACGACGGTACAGAGTTTTCACTCATTTTGTTCAGCTTTCCAAGGAATGTTTATTTGGAGTCATCATCGATCCACGCACATTCTTCAGCCTGGATATTAGGAAAGGTATTGTGTTGGGAAAAGAGCCCCTTACTTTCATAATCACTTGTTCACTTCACCACGCAGCAGGCGTTCAAGGGCTCCCTGGCGTTTCCCGTTAGCGCAAATCAGGCACTTGGTTTCCCCCTGGCCATTGGTGTTTCTGTTGTGACTTGACACCTGCTGGGGCATAGAAAAAACATGACTACTTCAGAAAGGGGGCAGGTTCACACCTCCTAAGGGCCTTAACATTTGGTCACCCAACCTTTACTTACGTCTCCTATCTATTTCTATTTCCTTGAGTTCCACTAGTTCACGAGAGCAGAAACATATGCACCCCGGCCTTATGCGTATGAGCTATGTACCAGTGCATTTTCCTACAAATCACCACTGATGCTTGGACTCCTTGATTCAGTGTCAGCAAGGTCACTCCCCCAGCCCTAGATGCCTGAGCAGCTGAGCAGGAGCCCCTTGACCTCCAACTGGATTGGAATAGCCTGATACTTCCTGCACCCCCTAACCAAATCGCTACAGCTTGAGCTGGGAGTCTAACAGACAATGCCCTGTACTTTTGGCTCACAACACACTCCCCATGATATGGGTACCCAGATTTGTGGGCCCTCCTCAGGGGCCAGAACCTGCAGGAAAATCAGCAAGATTACCATGACTTATGTGAGCTATCAGTAAATCCACCAGGAACGTGATGGGGGAAAACCAACACTACTGTCCCAATTCCTAATCCTGAGGGCAAATCCCAATATGGCATGTACCTCAACCTGTACACACAATCCTCCGCCCTTCCTCAGGGGGAAACTAGTTAGGTCTTAGAAATGTCTCCATGGAAACCAGTTATGGCTGAAACTTTTTGGGCAGATGAGAGAAATGTATCCCTCTTCACAACAAATTATTATCATTACACCAATCCCTCCAAAAGTCTGCTCTAACCAGAGGTCAGGAACATGAATCAACTTAGCTTAGTTTTCTTCCTCGTGTGATACTTGCCTGAAGCCAGTGCCCCTCATAAAATCCCATACCACTAAGGGCCACATCCAGCTGAAACCCAGAGCCTGGGAAGAACATCCATTGCTGCCAATCTTGCCCACAGATGCAGCCTGGCAATCAAACCAAGTCCTGGATTTGACCTTGGCACCTGTGATTCACTTAGGACTCTTTCACAAAGGACATCAATGGCAGGAGTGTGAAAAAAATATAAATTCAAGAGGGCCCTGAGAATTGACATGTAGGCAACTTCCTAGGACAGGCTGCCCCACAGGTTTCACACAGATCTGTGGAATGCTATCCTCCTACCCACCGGAATAGCATCCACATCTGGATGTGTATGGATGACATCCAGCCAGCCCCCTAATAACACCACCCCCTCCGCATCCAAAAGGATTTGTGGCACCTTTGCTTTGGGACTCAAAAACACACAACCATACTTGGAAGGCACGAGTGTGCCAGTTCTCCACTCAAATTCCACATGCAAACATGTGAACACAGCATCTCTTAGCCATCCCCACAAACTTCGTGTTACTCCCTGTGCCCCAACATGACCCAACCCCACATCAGGCAACTCACCAATGCTATGAAACAATCTCCGCAGTGCAATGGGAAGCTGACACACCCACAAAACACACCATTCTCTACCAGCAGGAGATGTCGCTGGGCACTGGACTCTGGTGTCCACATGAGCTAAGAGACCAAATGAGGACACCATCCCTGGCACCTCTCCAGACAGGAAAGCAGTGTGGAAAGCCTGCTCATGACAGCCTGCCACTGGTACTGCCTGGTCACCTGAGAAACACTATCCCTCCTTCCCTACAGGGAAATGAGCCAATGACTGCCCAGTTGTGTCCTAGTGTTCTATTCCGGACTAGAACAAACTGTCTCCCATGGAGGAGCAAGGAACACAACCTCAAGAACTACCATGGAATCAGACAGCGATAAGATTTACTCTTCCAGTTCTCCATGCACACTCAACAACCCCTTGCCATGGGAGGGCTAGGGCTCACCACTCCTCACCAAACCTACTCTTCCTTGTTGGTCACGTCCTCTACTGGCAAGGGCGAACTACCCAGTGACTCCCCATTGCTCAAGCAGCACCGCGTCCCAAGCCCTGATAAACACAATGCTAGAAGCTACGTGAGTGCATGGAAAACATCCCTCCCTCTTTCTATCCCCCTCTTTCTCCCTATTCTTTCTCTCTCTCTCTGTCTCTGCCATACCATGTTGGAAACATGTGCTGGACCTCAGTTCAATGAGGAAGATGGAATAGAGTTGTCACTCATTTTGTTCAGCTTTCCAAGGAAAGCATATATGGAAGTCATCATCCATTCATGCAGCTTTTGCCTCTGGGTAAAGACAATGGCCTGCTGAGGAATAGGCACTCTTACCTTCCCTAAAATTCCAACAGCACATGAAAGATCCCACAACACAGCAGTCTGTGAGCATATTTCCATGTCAAAGGTCTCCCCTGAGGACCACTGGCATTCCTTTTGCACCAACAGCATCTGTGATGTAAAGAGGAAATGCATGTCTGCTTGAGAACATCAGACAGGAACACAGGGCCAAAGGGCAGAAACATTCACATCCCTGCACTGAAACCTCCATCAGAGCCTCCTGAACTTCGCCATGTGTGGGGCTCAGGTCCCAGTCACATGCTAACTGGGCCAGCATCAGTACTTTCAAGAGCATGGCCAGGGAAAAAAACTTCTCGGCACACAGAGGTTGTCACTCTTTATGCAAAGCCCTCCTCAGGCTCATCTTAAGAGATATACTCCAGAGGGGAAGTAGCGTGGAAACAGTTTCAAGGAAAACCTGCCTCCTTCATCACATAGGTGATTTCCTGTGGGCCTAGAAGCATTTGGCAGTGCAGTTGCATGCCATATTGATCCCAGAGGAGCAATGCTGAAGCACAAATGTACCATACCCTCGGTGCCTTCCTCACAGGGAAAACTCAGCACCCCCTAGAAAAGGCACACATGCTCAAACCTACTGGACTTCTCTGCCTCAAGGCCCAGAACATCATCTGGCCTCAGCACTGGACTCTGCCTCCCACCATCACCTTGGAGTCCAGAGCAGTTCCATCCCTGACACCTACATCCTCCAATGTGGTGGTGGCTCTCTCACACAGAAGAGCAACAGGACTGACTGGCAACAACCCCTTTGGAAGAAATGGAGATAGGTTTGCCCACATAGAGCCATTGAGGATCTATATGCCCGTGAAAATGTCACATGGACACCTGACATGTTGAACTCTCCTCAACTACAACTGACATGACATTTCTGTGCTCCAGGAAGGCAATAGCCCCAGAAATCAAAAGATGATCCCCTTAAGGTCCAATGGAAAAAGTAAACAAGGATCACTGGCCTGTAATGCACCCAACCTTGGCTGGAGCACTTATGGGCTTATATTAGGACTGCATGTGCCTCCTGCAGAGAAAATTGGCAGATGGGTTCTGGCAAGGGTACCTTCACCAAACTGAGGCAATCGGGGGAACTTTACTTTCACTGTGGAAAGGGCATCACATTCCAGCCCCTGAAGTGAAACATAGAGACCTTCCCTAGACAAGCTTCTCCACAGAGTTCACACAGATCCATAGAATGCCATCCTCCTTCCCCCCAGAATGGCAGCCACATGTAAGTATGACAGTCAGCTGGCGCCCTACACCACCACCACCTCAGCAACTAACGGGATTAGTGCCCCCCGTTCTTTGGGACTCTAAAACAGTCAGCCCTACTTGGAAGGCATGTGTGTACCAGTTCTCCACTCAAATGTCACCCAACGCATGTGGACACAGTATCTCTTGGCCATCCCCACAAATTTTACGTGATTCACTGGGCCCCACCATGACCAACCACACGTGGGCAGACTCACAAATGCTATGCACCAATCTCCACAATGTGGTCAGAAGTTGACACACCCACATGTCTAACTTTCACTTCAGAGGCTGGAATGTGATGCCCTGTTCACAAGGGAGGTAAAGTTCCCCCACACTACCCACCCATCCCAACCTACAGGAGACATCGCAGGGCACAGGATCGGATGTCCCGTGTGCAGAGAAACCCCTTCACCATCCCCCGACACCTCAGAAGACAGGAAAACAGTATGGATAGCCTGATCATGACAGCCTCCCACCAGTACTGCCCAGTCACCTGAGAAACTCTATCCCTCCTGCCCTACAGGGAAATGAGCCAATGACTGCCCAGGCATGGCCTAGTGTTCTATTCCTGACCAGAACAAACTGTCTCCCACGGGGGAGCAAGAAGCATGACCTGAAGAACCACTCTAGGCTTAAAGAGGCAAGGTAAGATTCATTCTTCTCATACTGAATGCACACTTGCCAACCTCTCACCATGGGAGGCCCAGGGCTCACCTCCTCTCACCAACTCTACTATTCCTTCTGGGCCATGTCCTCCACTGGCAACGGCAAACTACATAGTGAATCTCCATTCCTCTAGCAGCACCGTGTCCCAGGCCCTGATAACCACAATGATGGAAGCCATTTGAGTGGATGGAATGACATCCCTCTCTTTTTCTATCCCACTCGTTCTCTCTATTCTCTCTCCCTTTGTATATCTGCCATATCACGTTGGAAACACGTACTGGACCTCCATTTGATGAGGGAGATGGTACAGAGTTGTCACTCATTTTGTTCAGCTTTCCAACGAATGCATATCTGGAAGTCATCATCCATCCATGCACACTTTTTGCCCCTGGCCAAGAGGCAATGGCCTGCTGAGGAATAGGCACTCTTACCTTCCCGAAAATTCCAACAGCATATGAAATAACCCACGAAACAGCTGTCTGTAAGCTTCTTCCCATGTCCGGGAACGCCACTATACAAAGGTCTCCCCTGAGGACCACTGGCATTTCTTCCATGACAATAGCATCTGTGATGTAAAGAGGGAACACATGCCTGCTTGAGAACATCAGACAGGAACACAGAGTGAAAGGGTAGGGACATTCATGTCCTTGCACTAAAACCTCCCTCAGATCTTCCTGGCTTCCCCATCCCCTGTGGACACCTGCAGGGAGCTCATGGGGTTGCCTGGAACATGACAACATGGCCTACATCAGCACTTTTAAGAGCACGGCCAGGGAAAAATCTTCCCAGCACACAGAGTCAGTCACTCCTTGTGCAAAGCCCTACCCTCACCCATCGCAAGAGACAAACTTCAATGGGATAGTTGCACAGAAATAGTTTCAAGGAAAACCTGCCCCCTCCACCACAATAACTGATTACCTGAAGGCCTAGAAGCATTTGGCAGGGTGGCACCATGCCATATTGACCCCACAGGAGCAATGCTGAAGCACAAATATACCACACCCTCAGTACCTTACTCACAGGGGAAACTCAGCAACTGCCAAAAAATGCACAGATCCTCAAACCGACTGGGCTTCTCAGCCTCAAGCCCCAGAACACCATCTGGCCTTGGCACTAGACTCTGACGCCACCATCACCTTGGAGTCCAGAGCGGTTCCATCCCTGACACTTCCATCCTACCTCGTGGTGGTGGCTCTGTCACACAGAAGAGCAACAGGGATGACTGGCCAAAGAACCTCTCAGGAGGAAGGAAATAGGTCTATCCACATACAGACCTTGCAGATCTACATGCACGTGACGATGTCACATGGACATCTGACGTGTTGAACTCTCCTTGAACACAACTGCCATGAGCTGTCTGTATTCTAGGAAGGTAACGGCCCAGAAACCAAAACATGATCCCCTTAAGATCCAATGGAAAAAGGAAACAAGAATCACTTGTCCACAATGTACCTGAACTTGGCTGGGAGCACTTCTGAGCCTACATTAGTATCACATGTGCTCCCACAGAGAAAATTAGCAGTTGTGTTCTGGTGGGAGTACCTTCAAGAAACCGAGGTAATATGGAAAAGTTCACCTCACCTGTGGACAGGGCATCACATGTTCCACCCCTGCATCTATACTCAGACTTGGCCTGTCCCACTATATGGGGAACATCCATTGCCCAAAGCAGACACTCATCAGCCCACACCGAAGACTAGCAAATTGCATACATTGCAGTCTTCCCTCCATCCCGCTGGAATAAATAGTTGCCGTGGAATTTGTGTAATCACGGTGCACATGCAAGCAAAACATGGACACCTTCTGAAGACTCCGTCAACAATGTTAATTTAATTGCCCTAACCTCCCCCTCACAGCCTGCCATAGATTCTGCATACTCAGCAGGGCTACTGTAATATCCTCACCCAAGGACAGACCTGAGACAAATGATGGTGGACCCTTGGCTTTGGGTTCTATGCTCAACCACAATGACCCATCTTCCACTGATGCATGAGGGTCTTTAGTGGCACTATTACAATACCCACTCTGTCTGCTGACAGGCAGGCTACAGCCTAGGACTGACAGTGCCATATGCTCAGAGGGAAGCCACTACCTACCTCTGACAGTTCCACATGTACATTCAACTAATAACTGCTAACCGGCTGTGTGCTTCCCCATTCTGCAAGGACACAGTCTTAAGACCAGTCAGTCCATCACCTAGGTACTACCCACTACACTGAACACTGCCTTCTCACAACACAGACCAAATTCGATGCCCTATGCAACCCCATGGTGTTACCCATGTGAACAAGCTAACATCAGCCCTCCCTCTCCTTTCCCTCTTGGAGCCATGTGCTGGACCTCAGTTCAATGAGGACGACGGTACAGAGTTTTCACTCATTTTGTTCAGCTTTCCAAGGAATGTTTAATTGGAGTCATCATTGATCCATGCACATTCTGTGGTCTGGAATATTAGGAAAGTTATATTGTTGGGAAAAGAGCCCCTTACTTTCCCGATTGCTTGTTCACTTTGCCACATAGCAGGCGGTCAAGGGCTCCCTGGTGTTTCCTGGTAGTGCACATCAGTTGCTTGGTTTCCACCTGGCTTTGGTGTTTCTGCTGTAACTTGTCACCTGATGGCTCAGAGAAACACACAACTACTTCAGAAGGGGGGCAGGTTCACACATCCTAAGGGCCTTAGTGTTTGCTCACCCATCCTTTAGGTATATCTCCTATCTATCTGTATTTCCATGGCTTCCCCCAGTTCGCACGAGCAGAAACATATGCACACCAGCTTTACCTGTATGAGCTTTGTACCCATCTCTAGTCCATTATCACAAGAAACACCATGGATGCATGGATTTCTTGCTTCAGGGTCAGCAAGGTCACTCAATATAGCACTGGATGCCTGAGCAGCTGAGTAGGTGGCCTTTGACCACCCCCTGGACTGTAATAAGCCTGAGGCTTATCCCACGCCCCAACTGAATTGCTACGGCTTGGGCTGAGAGTCCAACAGATAATGCCCAGACAATGCCCCTTACTTTGGGCTCACAACACACTCCACATGACATGGGTACCCAGATGTCAGGGCCATCTTCAGGGGATAGCACCCAAAGAAAATCAGCAAGACTATTTATTGTGCCTTATGCAACCTGTCAGTAAGTCTGCCATTATCTGGAGGAGTGAAAACCAACAATACCTTCCCAATTCCTAACCCTGAGCATGAATCCCAATGTGGCCAGTGCCTTCACCCGAACAAAGTCTCTTCCTACTTTCCCCGCAGGGAAAGTAGCCAATTCTCAGAAATGTTTTCATGGAAACAGGTATGGCTGAAAGTGCTTTGGCAGATGAGGGAAACATCTAGCTCTTCACAACAAAGTATTATCACCACTCCAATCCCTCCAAAAGTCGACTCTACAATGAGGTCAGGAACACGAGGCAACCAAATTTAGTTTTCCTCCTGTGTGATACTTGCCTCCAGCCAGTGCCTCACAAAAGACCATACCACCAGGGGACATCTCCAATTGAAATCCAGAGACTGGGAAGAACACTCATCACTGTCGACCTTGCCAACAGATGCAGCCTGGTGATCAAAAACATGTAGCAGATTTCACATGGGCATATGTGATCTGCTCACAACTCTTTCACCAAGGACACCAATGGAAGGAATGTGAAAAAAATGTAACCCCAAGAGGGCCCTGGGGAACTAAAAGGTAGACACTTTTTCCAGGATGGGCTTCTCCACAGGATTCACATAGATTCATGGAATGCCATCCTCCTTTCCACTGGAATGGCAGCCACGTGTAGGTATGACAGTCAGCTAGTGCACTAACATCACCACCACCTCAGCAACCAATGGGATTAGTGTCCCCTGTTCTTTGGGACTCTAAAACAGTAAGTCCTACTTGGAAGGCATGTGTGTGGCCAGTTCTAGTCTCAAATGATACCTGCACACACGTGGACATAGCATCTTTTGGCCAACCACACGAACTTCATGTACTTCCCTAGGCCCCACCATGACCCAACCCCACATGGGCAGACATACAAATGCTATTTAGCAATCTCCATAGTGTGGTGGGAAGCTGACACTCCCAGAACACACACTTTTCTCAAACTGCAGGAGACATCACTGGGCACTGGACTCGGGTGTCCCCGTGCACCGAGAAACCCAGTGTTCACCATCCCCCACCACCTCACCAGACAGGAAAGCAGTGTGGATAGCCTGATCGTGACAGCCTGCCACTGGTACTGCCCAGTCACCTGAGAAACACTATCCTTCCTGCCCTATAAGGAAATGAGCCAATGACTGCCCAGGCATGGCCTAGTGTTCTATTCCTGACCAGAACAAACTGTCTACCATGGGGGAGCAAATGAGTATGCCCTCAAGAACCACCCTGGGCTCAAAGAGGCAAGGTAAGATTCACTCTTCCTGTGCTGAATGCACACTTGCCAACACCTCACCACGGGAAGGCCAGATATCGCCTCCTCTCAATAACTATTCTATTCCTGCTGGGCCATATCTTCCACTGGCAATGGCTAACTACCCAGTGAATCCCCATTCCTCTGGCAGTACTGTATCCAAAAACCTTATAAACACAATGCTGAAAGCCATGTGAGTGCCTGGAAGACATACCTCTCTCTCTCTGTTCTCTCTCTCTCTGTGTCTCTGCCATAACATGTTGGAAACACAGGCTGGACCTTAGTTCAATGAGGAAGATGGTATAGAGTTGTCACTCATTTTCTTTAGCTTTCCAAGGAATGCATATCTGGAAATCATCATCCATCCATGCATAGTTTTTACCCCTGGCCAAGAGGCAATGGCCTCCTGAGGAATAGGCATTCTTACCTTCCCTAAAACTCCAACGACACATGCAAGATCCCACAACATGGATGTCTGTGAGCCTCTTCTCACGTCCAGGGACCCCACTACACAAAGGTCTCCCCTGAGGACCAATGATATTCCATCTGTGGCAATAGCGTCTGCGATATAAAGAGGGAATACATGCCTGCTTGAGAACATCAGACAGGAACACAGAGTGAAAGGGTAGGGACATTCACGCCCCTGCACTAAAACCTCCCTCAGAGCTTCCTGGACTTCCCCATTCCCTGTGGAAATCTGCATGGGAGTGCATGGAGCTGCAGCTCTGTGTCACATGCCAACAGGGCCTGCATCAGCACTTTTGAGAGCATGGCTAGGGAAAAATCTTCTCGGCACACAGAGGCTGTCACTCCTAACGCAAAGCCCTCCTCTGGACCATCACAAGACACAAACTCCAGTGGGATAGTTACATGAAAATAGTTTCAAGGAAAACCAGCCCCCTCCACAACAGCTGATTTCCTGGAGCACTTGGCAGGGTGGTACCATACTATATTGTTCCCACAGGAGCAGTGCTGAAGGTCAAATCTACCACACCCTCGGTGCCTTACTCACAGGGGAAACTCAGAAACCCCCAGAAAAGGCAAACATTCTCAAACCAATTGTGCTCTTCCATCTCAAGGCCCAGAACATCATTTGGCCTCAGCACTAGACTCTGCCTCCCACCATCACCTTGGACTCAAGACCAGATCCATCCCCAATACCTTCATCCTAGCATGTGGTGCTTGCTCTCTAACACAGAAGAGCACAGGACTGACTGGAAAAAGACCCCCTTGGAAGGAAGGAGATACATCTGTACACACACAGAGCTTGTGGATCTACAAGCCCGTGAAAATGTCACGTGGACACCTGCTATGTTCAACTCTCCTCAACCACAACTGCCATGAGCTTTCTATGCTCTTGGAAGGCAACAGCCCCAGAAACAAAACATGACCCCCTTAAGATCCAATGGAAAAAGCAAACAAAAATCACTAACCCGCAATGTATCCGACCTTGGCTGATAGTACTTCTGGGCCTACCTTAGGACTGCATGTGCCTCCAGCAGAAAAAATTAGCAGTTGTGTTCTAGCAGGGGTACCTTCAAGAAACTGAGGCAATCCAGAGAGGTTCACCTCCTCTGTGGACAAGGCATCATGTTCCATCCCTGCATCCTTGCTCAGACCTGGCCTGCCCCACTATATGGGGAACATTCATCACCCAAAGCAGACACTCATCCGTCCGCAGAAGGCTACCAGATTACACACATTGCATTCTGCACTCCATCCCGCCGGAATAAATAGCTGCTCTGGAATTTTTGTCATAATGGTACACATGCAAGTAAAACATGGACATCTTGTGAAGACTCCCGTGAACAACATAATTCACTGGCCCCATCCTCCCCACCACCACCTGCCATGGATTCTGCACACCCAGCACGGCCACTCTAATATCCTCACCCAAGGATAAACCCAAGACAAAGGATGGCAGAGACTTGGCGTTGGGCTCTATGCTCCACCACAATGACCCTTCCTTCACTGAGGCACGAGGGGCTTTAGTGACACTATTACAGTACCCATCCTATTTGCTGAGAGGCAGGCTACAGCCGAGGCCTGACAGTGCCATACTCTCAGAGGGAAGCCAGCACCTACCTCAGACAGTTCCACATGTACACTCAACTAACAACTGCTGACAGGATGTGTGCTGCCCCACTATGCCAGGACACAGTCCTAACACCAGTCTGCCCATCACCTGGAGGCTGTTCACTATCCTGAAGACTGCCTTCTCATGACAAAGAATACATTTGATGCCCTGAGCAACAATATGGTGTCACCCACGTGAACAGGCGGACGTCATTCCTCCCACTCTATTCCTTCTTGGAGCCATGTGCTGGACCTCAGTTCGATGAGGACGACGGTACAGAGTTTTCACTCATTTTGTTCAGCTTTCCAAGGAATGTTTATTTGGAGTCATCATCGATCCATGCACATTCTATGGCCTGGAATATTAGAAATGTTATTATGTTGGGAAAAGAGCCCCTTACCTTCACAATAACTTCGTCACTTCGCCACAAAGCAGGCGTTAAAAGGGTCCCAGGTGTTTCCTGTTAGTGCACATCTGCCACTTGGTTTCCACCTGGCCTTTGGTGTTTCTGCTGTGATTCCTCACCTGCCAGGGCAGAGAAAACACACAACTACTTTAGAAGGGGGACAGATTCACACGTCCTAAGGGCCTGAGTGTTTGCTCACCCAACCTTTAGGTGTATCTCCCATCTACCAGTATTTTCATGGCCTCCCTCAATTCAAAATAGCAGAATCATATACACGCAGCTTTACCCGTATGAGGTTTTTACCCGTCTGGAGCACATTATCCCATATAATAGCACCGAAGCATGGACTTCTTGCTTCAGTGTCAACAAGGTCACTCAAAATAGCCTTGGATACCTGAGCACCTGAGCAAGAGGACTTTGACCTTCCCCTGGATTGTAATAAGCCTGAGACTTACCCTACGCCCCAACTGAATTGCTAAGACTTGAGCTTGGAGTCCAACAGATAATGCCACAGAATACATGCCAGGAGCTTGATGAGGGAAAACCAACACTACCTTTCCAATTCCTAACCCTGACTGTGAATCCCAATGTAGTCTGTGCCTTGACCCTTAGACAGTTTCCTCTTTCCTCATCCCTCCTCCTGGGGGAAAGTAGCCAGGTCTATGAAATGTTTTCATGGAAACAGGTTATGGCTGAAAGTGCTTTGGCAGATGAGGGAAGCATCAAGCTCTTCACAACAAAGTATTGTCACCACGCCAACTCCTCTAAAAGTCAGCTCTACCAAGAGGTCGGGAACACGAGGCA
>CAUYPK010086500.1:0-57399 GCA_963574355.1 Loris lydekkerianus | reverse complement strand
AGCCTTAAAGAAAGATGGAGACTTTACCTCTTTCATGTTTACATGGATGGAGCTGGAACATATTCTCCTTAGCAAAGTATCCCAGGAATGGAAGAAAAAGTATCCAATGTACTCAGCCCTACCATGAAGCTAAACTATAGCTTTCACATGAAGGCTATAACCCAACTATAGCACAAGACTATGGGGAAAGGGCCAAGGAAGGGAAAGGGAGGGGGGAGATTTGGGGGGAGGGAGGGTAATGGGTCGGGACACATCTATGGTGCATATTTTTATCTATAATAAAAAAAAAAAAAGAAAGTCAAACATAGATAAACATATCCATTAGTAGCTTAACCCAAGATGCAACAAGTCACCCAGAATGTTAATCACTTTCTCTGGTACTCAAATCAAATCTTGACTACAAGTAAATTTAAACATTTTAATGACATTTTTGGGCTTTGATTCCTACCTCAAAGTGAGGGAAGAATCTCAAACACATGGTTGCTTTTTCAAATGTGGATGTTATGGCCCCAAATGGAAACAGAATACAATGGCCCTCTCAGGACCACATCCCATACCTGCTGGATCCCGGCAGCAGGGGTTATTTCAATGTTTTTCCAGATCTCCCTCATGGAGTAAAGAGTGAGGGATGAGACCAAACTCAGACTATCACTGCAGGTCCTTTCACTGGTTGGGCATGAGACCTCTGTATGGGACCTCTTGGGTATGGATTAAACTAAAAACATGAAAAATATCTGCAGGGAAGAAATGGTTTTTAGTTCGGTCCCTATTCACTGGAAAAACTGAGTTTGGGAAGGAGAGTGAGTCTGGGTACAGGGTATGAACTGGAGGATCAGACATGCCCAGGGCAAGTCCTCCTTTAGACACTAAGGCTTGGAGTGGAGGGTCCCCAGCTCCCCACGACCCCAAGGGGGGATTCTTCTATAGGAGCTCCAATTGATACCATTAGCCTAACTTAGAATGTTCACCTTCCCAGAAAGCACCAGCCCAAAGACCAGAGATTCTTACTTCCCCTGACTTCACCTATACATGCATGAAACAAAAACATAAAGCTGGCTTTTTAGCTGGGACGTTCGAGGAAATATTCTGTCCAGGGTCACCAGTGTCACACTAGTGGATCTAATGGAGACCATGGAAAATGCCAGAGAGATGATGAGTTCCACTAAAATCCCAGCTGGAACACTGCAGAACGTGATGATTCTGGCTGTGTTCCAAACTGGGGAAGCCTTCACAGTTCTGAGGAAGTGGCAATACCAGACAGCCAGCCTGGATGAGCCTCAGATCCGGAACGAGAGGCTGCTGTGGCTGAAAGCGTGGGCTCTGGAGTCCTGAGGCCTCTATTTGAATCTGGATTCTACCATTTCATCCTTATTTGTGCCTCAGTTTTCCCCATCTGTAAAATGGGAGGGGGAATAATAATAATACTTCAAAGCATGGTTGTGTTGTGAAGGCAAAGCGTGTTAAGGCATGAAAGGTGTTCAGAAGAATGCATAGCATGGGTTAGCAGCTCAGTAGTGCTAGCTTTTGTTACTATCATGAGGTCTGCTTTGCCACTGGTTAGCTGCAAGACGTCTGGCAAATCACACTTCCCTTTCTGAGCTTTTTTGTTACCGTGTCGGTGAAAAAGGAGTTGGAATGAAAGATGCCCTTTCTGGGACTACAGATCATTTGCCCTTGTTCTTCAGAATGGAAGCACAGGGAGTGAAGACGCCTAATGACATCTTTTCCTCCTCTGCTTTGCCTCCATGTGCAGACAGCAAAGTGGATCTGTAGCAGGAAGGGCTCCCATCCCAGCACCCACGGCTGAGGGAGGCTGGGAGCAGTTGGCCTCAGATGTCAGGGCTTTTGAAGTACAGATGATACTCCCCAAAGAAAACTGCCATGCCTGGCCTTCCACATCAAGGGGAGAGAGCACCGAGAGAGCTGGGGAGAATCGCCTCATCTGGGACACCTCCCTGTCTGGGAAATGTCAGGGATAGGAGTCTGAGCTCTTGCATTTCCATCTGTTCAGGCAGAGGGATAGGGCGGCCATCCCTCTTTTTGATCTGTTAAAATACTACTTAGAGGAGGTGTGTTGGAAAAGGGGAAGGAAAGATAGCACTTCCAAGGGCTTATAATGGCAATGGAAGCTCTGACATGGAGTTTTTTTCAACGTTATTCTCTAACTTCTATGTTGAAATTAATTCTGTTCTAAGCCAGACCCAGGTTGCAGCCCTAAGTGCCCCCTGGGAGCTGGCTGGGTCTCTTACAGGGTGGCTTGGATTCTGTTGGCAGCATGTGCTACATTTCCAGGGATGCTGCCAAGGCAAAAAATAGTATTTGAAAAAGATTCCTTAACCAGGTCATTAACAGCATCTTTAATTACTCAGAGAGAAACCATGGTAATTATAGCCTCTGATACCACCCTGGGTGGCATTTCCCCAGCCAGGCATTCACCATCTGAGGACCTTACCTTCTTTTTTGCATAAAACACTTCAGGTTTAAAGTGGGATTGAAAGGTTGGTTCATCTTCCCTGGAAACATGCTCTCCTGATCAATGTCAACGGACCAAGCCCGTTTCCCTGCAGGCTTCTGAGAGCTATGTGGCAGAAGTCGCTCCCCTTTGCTCTGTCTCCGGACACACTGAGACTGGAATGTAAATTCCATAATGGCTGTGACTTTTTCTGTCTTAATCACTATTGTACTCTCAATGCCTAAAAGAGGGCTCGACACAAAACATGGACCCATCAGTCTACATCGGATGAATGAGAGGGTGAATGCATGAAGGAAACCGGCCTAGAAGCCTGCTGGAAGCTATGATGGGGAGTGTTCTTTCTGGAAGCGCCCTACAAGGAGGACTCCTGAGTTCTGAGTGTCCTGGACTCTGGGAGGCAGGATCAGATAAGATGGGGACATGGACCTCTCCTGCCTGGTTCTTCTTTCTACTGCTGATTGCCTGTGCACCTGTAAGACCGTGTCACCCGTGCAGGTCAGGGTGTCCTGGGTACTTTGCTAAGCTCTGCCAGCACATCTCTCCCTCCTAGCCTTTCCTGTCCATACATCTCCATGGAGGCAGAGGAAGTGAATTCCCAAGGAGGACAAAGTAAGGAAATACACACGTATTTACCCAGTAATTTACATGACTATAAGCTGGGAGGCAGAGAGGAATGGGAACAGAGATTTTATGCTGGGACAGAAGGAATCTCTGTATCTCTGATGGAGAGGGAATATCTAGATATGCACCTGCCCCCAGGCACATGTGCGGTCTGTTTGTATAATACATTCTCTCGGGGGCAGGGGTGTCTTGTGAATACACACGGTACTTGGGTGAGCCTGTCTACTGGCAAAGAAAGTGGCCTTAAATCAGAGCACAGTGGTGGAGCAGACTGTAGAGCCCTGTAATGTGCTTTCCAAGATGTTCTACTATCGATTTAGGAGTGCCTGTGGATTTGTTCTTCATTTCTTCATTTTAAAATAAGTGCCCAAGCTCTCTGCTCATGGAACTCTTTCAGTGATAGTAAAATGCTGCTCCACTGAGAGGGAAGGTTGTTCCCCTCCAGAAGAGGGAGGTGGGGATGTGGCCTAAGTATCGTGTCTCCCCTCTGGGAACCATCTTGATCATCTGTCCAGCGCTGGAATCTCAGTCTGAAGCCAGAGCTGCTTTTGTGGCAAATGAGGCAGAAACTAGAATGCTTGGGCTCCCAATGTGTCCTTAGACTCCCAGGACCATGGCCTGATGACTTGAAGGACAAAGTAGAGCTTGGGGGGATGGAGCCTGTTCCCCCTTCTTCATTGTTCATAGGTGGTGCTGCCCCCAAGCCTAGGGGGCACTTGGTGTGTGAGGAGGGAGGGAGGGTCCCCAGTCCATCCCCTCACAGACAAAGTTCCCATAGTTGTTAGCATGGGTGCTGTACCAATCTCTCATCTCTGCTGACTGTGTAACTCCCCCTCAAGTTCTCAGCAGGAAGACGGAGCGATGACCAGGGACCTGGCTCCTGACTAATGGCCATCTCACTTCTGTTCTTGTCCTAATTGGCCAAATGGGGTTGACCACCATGCTCAAAGCAAAAGGCCCTAGTTTGTCTGCCCAGGTGAGTGGAGCAAAGATCTCCAAACTTCAGATCGAGACAGATCAGTGGAGACAGAAGGAAATAGAAGCCCTGAGAGAGGAGAGTATTTGGCCAAGGGCACAGTGGCCAAACTGAGAATAACCATCATTTTCATAATGGCAACCAACCAGCATGTACTAGTTGACTGTTTACCATCTGCCAAATACCACATCAAGTGCTTTGTATACATTATCTCACTTGGCCCTCATAAAACCTACGATTTATGTTCTTTATTCTTATTCCAATTAGAATAAGGTGAGGAAACTAAAGAATAGGGAGGTTATGCAAACTGCCTAAGATCATAGAACTAGTGAACAGCCATGTTCTAACATTTGGACCAGTCCTCTTCTCTCTGCCTCCTCTGCCAAAAAGACAACTCAAATGTCTCTCTTTATTCCCATGAAATTGAAAACCGCCAAAACTTTGGAACCCCGGGAGGTAGGAAGAATGGGTTCAGTGGCCAAAATACAGACTGCATAAGCTATACTAGAGGTGACAGAAAACTCTTGTGTTTCAGCCATGTTTCTGTCTTAAAAAGAAAATCTCAAGTACAATGAGCTATCACTTCACCCTTTTGGCAGTAGAACGGCTACCACCCACAAGACAAAACATAACGAACGCCAGTATGGATGTGGAGAAAAGAGAACTGTACATGGTGGGAATGTAAACTAGTACAGTCATTATGGAAAACCATAAGGAGGTTCCTCATGAAATTAGAAAGAGAGCTATTAGGTGATCCAACAATTCACAAGTGGGCATCTATCCAAAGGAAGTGAAATCTGTGCGTTGAAGAGGTGTCTACACTCTACTGCAGCACTGTTGCTCAGAGCCAAGATACAGAATCAACCTAAGTGTCTATAAACAGATGAATGGATAACGACAATGGAATATTGTTCAGCCGTAAAAATTAGAAAATCCTGTTACTTGTGGCACCATGGATGAACCTGGAGTACATTATGTTAAATAAAATAAGCCACAAGCACAGAAAGATAAATGCCACATGATGTCATTCATATGCAGAATCTTAAAAAATTGACCCTATAACAGAAAAAAAAAAGAGAGCAAACAATCCCATCTATCACTAGGCAAGAGACATGAATAGAAGCTTCTGTGAGGAAGACAGATGAATGGCTAACAAACATATGAAAAAAGGCTCATTGTCCCGAATCATCAGAGAAATGCAAATCAGAATCACCCTGAGATATCACTTAACCCCAGTAAGATTAGCCCACATCACAAATTCCCAGAGTTACAGATGCTGGTGCAGACGTGGAAGGAAGGGAACACTTCTACACTGCTGGTGGGATTGCAAACTAATACAAGCCTCTTTGGAAAGAAATGTGGAGAATCCTCAAAGAACTCAAATAAGACTTTCCATTTGATCTCGCAATCCCACTATTGAGGCATCTACCTAGAAGAAAAGAATATCATTTTATCATAAAGACATTTGCACAGAATGTCTATCGCAGCTCATTTTACAATCGCCAAGATTTGGAAGCAACCTAAATGCCCCTCAATGCAGAAATGGATTATCAAGCTGTGGGATATGTATGCCATGGAGTATTATTCAGACGTAAGAAAAGATGATGACTTTACGTCTTTTGGATTAACCTGGATGGAGATGAAACACATTCGCCTTAGTAAAGTGTCACAAGAGTGGAAAAGAAAAGTATCCAATGTGCTCAATTTTATGATGAAGCCAGCAGACGATCTAACACATGCCCACATAGGAGAAAAACTTAATTCTATTCAAGTTGGGGGGGGACGACGAAGGAGGAGAAGGGGGGATTGGTGTACTCCCACTTAAAAGTGTACAAGGGAGGGGTGGGGCACAACTACAAGAGGGACTGAACCTAGCAGATTCAAAAATGGTGACCTGGTAGTTTGTACCCTCACAATAACCTGAAACATAATTGACCCTGAAGAACTAAAGAGTAGAATGGTGATTCCCAGGGGCAGAATTGGGTAGCAGGCAGAGGGAAATAGAGGTTGGTCGGCAGGTATAAAGTTACAGTTAGGTAGGAGGAATAAATTCTGGTGCTCAGTTACACAGCAGCATGACTACTGTTAACAATAATGTATTGTTAATACAGCTAGAAGACAGGATAACGAACGATTCATATGCAGAACCTTAAAAAATTGACCCTATAACAGAAAAAAAAAATCCCATCTATCACTAGGCAAGAGACAGGAATAGAACCTCCTCTGAGGAAGACAGATGAATGGCTAGCAAACATATGAAAAAAGGCTCATTGTCCTGAATCATCAGAGAAATGAGGTAATTGAAAGGTAATAGTTAAATATTTTACTTCCCAAATCAATTATCTTTCCTTTGAATGTCTTTGAACTCATTGGTTTGACCATCCATTTCATTCTTATCTGCCCTTGGCCTTGAATGTGGGCAAATCAATGCCTTGATATGATTTTTACACAACGTATGCATGTATCAAAACATCACACCATATCCCATAAATATGTTCAATTATTATGTGTCAATTAAAAATAACACAAAAAATTATACAGAATCTTTTGAAAGTTTAAACAACAAAAAAGCCTCACCTAACAGAGTGCAAGTGTACAGAATCAAAAACTCCAACGGCCTTGTGAGTACGTAGAAATAAATTAATTCCAGTATTCAAATTAAGCATCCCTCCTGGCCTCTGGCCTTTCAAAAGCCAACAACAGACTCAATGACAATGGGACTCAGCAATTATGATGAGAATATAAATGAACGTGATTTAAATACCAGAGGCATGATAATTTTGGGAATGGCTAAATAAACCTAATAATCTCATTCCTGCAATGTCCAATTATGGTATTTTAATTAAAACCTCCTAGGGAGATGGGTGGCTAGTCATGGCTTAACTTAATTATCTTCATACTTAGTAACTAGTCCCAAATTAAAAAAAACAATAGAAAAAAAAGGAAAAGTTTCTCATTTCCAGAAAGACAAGCATATTTCATTTTTAAATAATAAATGAAGAAGGGTTTATGGGAGACTTTCAGGATCAAGTATTATTCTAGGCACTGGAGTACCTGAAAAATATAAGACACGGCTCCTTAGGACCAAAAGATTAAGATTAACATCCTTATGAAAAGATATCCCACATTCAAGGCCAACGGCAGATGAGAATGAAATGGATGGTCAAACCAATGAGTTCAAAGATATTCAAAGGAAAGATAATTGATTTGGGAGGTAAAATATTTAACTATTACCCTTCAATTACAAATTGTGACTGGTAAAAACTCTCTCAGATTAAGGTACTAGGAAATTAACATATAGAAGGTAAATCAGAGAATTTAAACCCCCAAATTGACCCTTTAGATGAGAATGGAGAAAATAATCCCCTAACAATTTCCCACTCATATAACATAAACTTTTTCTCTGCTCTATTATCCATGACCTGTGATAATAAAGTTCTGGCCTGGTCCAGGCTACGAGAAGGACAGACCCCAGACTTTTCAGCCCTAGGGCCCAGCCTTCCCCTTGCAACAAGAAAAGTTCACAAAAATCCTTTTAGCTGTAGCTGACAGAAACCAAGTGGTCAAGTCATATTAACAAGAAAAAGATGTTAATAAGAATATAAAATAATGACATATCCCCTAACCCTTGTGAAAAACTTCCAATTGTCTACCCAAAGGAAGAAAATAAATGGGAAAGGCGCAGTTGATAGAGGAGATGAATTTTGCCACAATGCACTGTTGGCATTAGTGGCGTGATAAGGAGCCCACGTCCAGGGATTCTGGGGAGGAGAGACGGGGCTCCAGACAGTTGCATTTATTTCAAGGGAGATATCAGAAACTTGGGCAGGCAGGGCCCTCACAGGCCGAGCAAGATAAAGCTCTCTACTGTCTCTGCAGTCATGTGTTTGGTGAATTTTTCGATACCATTTAAGGGCTCAGAGAACTTTCCTTATGCTGCCTTGACAGGGACTGCTGGTAATGAAGCCACACTGAGAAATGGCTTAATTGGTGTCCAATGCCTTTCCTCTCCTGAGCGGGTGACCTCTATTTTTTAAGACAAGTTCTTGCCTTCTGTTCTTCACTGAATTTCTCCTCCTGTAAGTTATCAGGGCAAGAGCTTGAATGAGGAACATTTGTGGTTTTGCAGCTTAAAACAACCACAATCACATCTGCTCAAAACAGCCTCTTCAGATGTCTTGGTGGGCTCTGGCATCAGGGCAGACCTACAGCAACAGGGACAGCGTGTGGGAGGTGGCCAGTCCAAGGAAAAAGGCTCCCCTCTTTAACCTTCCTCTATAGGGCTTGGGACTGACCGCTCACACCATGAGCCTTCTTCCACCAAGGGTGTCCTCTGACACTCTTTTCTTGGACTCAAAAGTGCCTTTAACAATCGTTTAAGGGACAGCACCAGTTTTTGGAGAGTGTGCTCTTCCTGTACCACACTAGCAAACTGATGGGGGTTCATTTGTCACAGATGTTCAATGCATCGGGCCCCCCAGAGCACTGCATATAACTTTGGCCTTTTCAGAAAGTGACTCCATTCTGGTTTTTAACCCACGAGAGAGCGAGCCTGGGAAAGTACTTAAATAATCCCTTATACATCGGGGTCCCAATATGTCACTGCCCTAAAATCATACCATGGGTGAGAGGATGGATGTCTTGAGTCTTTGGACTAAATCCTCAAATAGACACCTGACTTTATATTCAGAAGCTGCAAGGTCCATCAGAAGCAATGGGCTTAACTCCTATAAATAGGAGGTGATAAGCAAAGTCCTGCATAAGTCTTAAATGGTCTGCTAGAGGTAGACTTCAAAGAAAGGAGATATGCAGCATTAGCTTTTCTGGGACTTAAGAGGGTCAGCCTTTCTCCCATGAGTTTGGGATCTGAGTGTCTTGGGGTAAGCAAAGTCTTGTTGCTCTGTTGACCGAAAAGTGCTCCCCTGAAGAAGTGGCGTTCATGGTTGTGCACTGCGTTAAGCTCGTCACCCACCTATAATGATGTGTTTTAACATTCTCTCTAATTAGTTTTTCTCACTAGCTCTTGGCTGACTCCTGCACTCTGTAATTATTTCTTTCTCTGGCACTTATGCCGATATTGTACCCTTTACCTGATAATTACTGTAATTATAGTAACTACATTTGAATTTGGTGCCTGAATGATAAACAGTTTTATTATATAGATTTGATGGGAAGCAATTTCTAAATGGGTGTCTCTAGGAAGTTATTCAGGTACTGTGTGAAACACGTTAAAATATTTTCTGATAATAACATGATGAGCAATATCATAGGAGGAAGCAGAGAAGAAGTTGAATTCAGGAAACATTCCTGTGAATTGCACAGGGAGTCTAAGAGCAGAAAAGGGCCAGTCTGCACTCTTGCCATACTGGGGCCAGACAGCACACGCTGGGCTTCAAAACCCTCCGAGCTGAAGGCTGGCCGCAGTTAAGACCCTCCAGGGCTAATCTCCCTGCTTTGTTCTCTCCTGCACACCAGCTCCCCAGGCTCAGCTTTTAGAGGCCACTGGGCCCCCAGTTCCAGAATTGGCTTTCTGGAAATTGAAAATGTGGTAGGTTTCCCACCTCTTTGGGAAGCTCAACTGAATGATTTCTTTCTTTTTTTATTTTAGGAATTCAAGGGATTAGCTCTACTTCTTTGCCACCAGAAAAAGAAAGAGTTGGTGGGAATGAAAGATGTCAATGAAAAGTAAAAACAAACAAACAAACAAAACTTAGGACCAGGTGTAAAAGCTGTATCATTTGGGAAGATCTCGAGTCACTCAGCCACCTCCCATCCCTGGAGCTGCAAGCTGCCTTCAGTTATGGGTCTGCACAGTTCTGTTTTCTGTATCATGCGGACAATCTGTGCTTCTATTATATTTCAATTACCCACAGATCAAACTCTTTATGTTTGCTCAGCACATTTTGTGGAGCCACTAAAGTACAATAATTAAGCTCCACTTATTTAGCTTTTACCAAGTGCTATGATTATGTGAAGTGCTTTATATGCATTACGTCACTTAATCCTCCCACCCATCCTTGGAGTTATGTGCTATTGTTATTTCCATTTTGCAGACGAGTGGTAACTTGCCAAAGTCACGCACCAGAAAGGGGCAGAGCCTGGACTTCCAGCCAGGCAGGCTCGTGGATGCCACAGCTTACATTATCCTGTCTCCCGATTCCTATGAACAATGCATAACAAGATCATGCTCACAAAAAAGCTGAAACTCCTCTGTTATGCCTGCTTCTGTATTGCGTGGGTCTTAACAAACATTAGGTTTCTTTGCATCCATAGATTATAGGGCTTAGAAAGTGATTTCTGAGTTCCTTCAGCATTTTTCTTCACCAGATGACAAGAGCTTCTGCCTTTAAATCTCTTGAGGCACACCAGAGTTCTTTAAGTGACCACCTAGTACTGGGGACAACCTATAGGGTTCCTCCCACACCAAGCTCTGGGTCAGGGTGTGGGCTCGAGACCAGGCGGCAGCTGGGGAGAACCCCTGGGTGGGTGAGTCTGAGCACGGCAGGGGAGAGCAGGTGGAACACCGCACCTGAGCATACATACTCCTTCTTCTGCACGTCTGCCACGTTGAAGCCCCTCAGGTGCACCGGAGCCATGCAGAGTGTGAACTGGCCAATTGTCCGCCGCTGTCGCAGCCAATCTGAAAGCCAAGCCAAGTGGCAGTCACAGTGCAGGTGGTTGGAGTGGAGGCGCCTGGGAAAGGGGGTCAGAGGAAAAACTCGGTCACAGAGTAAAGTGGTGAGGGGTGAGGCTGCCACCGGCCAGCGAGAATAGACAAAACCTCAGTTGCTCCTTTCCCCAGTGTGACACTCCCACCCCCACTGGGAGCCAAGGGAAGCCTTTCCCTCCGCCCTCCTGAGAAGCGGGGGCCTCATCCCTTCCATTGCCAGGCCACACCCACAGGATGCTCCCAAGGTTCTAAGCCACTGCTGATTTCTTAATAGAAATTCTGCCCCTTTCTGTCCCACTCAAGCAAACCTCAGTACCTAGGAGAGGGAGAGTGTCAGTACTACAGTGACAATCCTTATTCTAGTCAGATTCACGAAGGGGCACTTGTGTGCGTTTCAGTACTTCAGCTAGCCTGAGTTACAGCTGGCTGGAAACTGCTTCTGGCTCTCAGTGCCCCATCTGTGGTGCTTGGCGTGCTGTTGCCTTTACCTCTTGGCTGTTCTTCTTCATTTCCTCCCTAAGTATCCACTAATGAACCCACTGCATGGTGGGCCTGGAACCAATACCACCGTGTGCACAAGCTGTGCTGAGCAGGGCACAGACAAAAGGGTGTCCCTTCTCTCCGTTTTTCTACTTAAATAGGGTGCTGTCCACTCCACACCTTTGCAATTCTCTCCTTCCCAAGTTCAGTGGGATCTGATGCATTCTGACTGATTCAGGTATCTGAAAAGATTTTCTAGCCAGTTCCAGGACTCTCTGGCTTTCCCCTGCTGGCAGCTGTGATTCCAGATCAATTTTTTGCCCTTGAGTAAGAATTCCTGCAGGGGTCTGCGTATATCTGTCACTTGTGGTGGGAATCCCTCGGTTAAATGATTTGAACTTCATTCCACTGATGGGGAGGCAAACTGAGGCTATCCCGGGGCTTATGAGGTGTGTACCCAAGGTCTCTCTGTCAGAGATTTCCCATGTCTACATTCCCTACAACCGTAGGTCATTAGAAGCAGTAGCAGGTGAATTTCAGTCATACCAGCTTATCATAGACTTGTGTTTCTGATGCAAATTTTAAATGCTTGATTCTGGACATGCTAATCTGCCAGCAATATCTTGGGACTTTCAAGTACTCTGCGTCAGGCCAGTTAATATTGAGTGCCAGCCCAGAGGAGTGGCTCTGGAGAGAGCTGAAGGGCTCTTGATCACGCTCCACTTAGTATAAGGTCAACATTGCCAAGCGCTGGCCAAGTGCAGCTAACCCTTCTGCCTCCGTTCTACCACTGTCTGGACACACATCTTCGGGAGGCCGGGGCCCCCGGACATGCGGGCTATTTCAGAAGGCCCAGTTCCCATTCCTTAAAAGACAGACTAAAGGAATCCATATCCTACCTAAGACACAATTTTCTGCTAAAAAGTTTTTGAAAAGATTTTTATGATTTTTTTAAAATTATTAATCTTGATGTAATTCTCTTTGTGTACATGTATTTTACAGCGGGTTGCACACATTTTCATAGGCTCCTAGGCCCAAGATACAGAGAGTGTAATGTGACCCGAGCGACTCTCCCCGTTGAGTTTCAGAGCTCAGACTTCCTGAGCTGAGGCAAACACAGCCTCCTCTTAACCTGGAAGTTAGAAAAAGTGAGACAGGAAGGCAGGGAGGAGGAGTCCTAAGCTGGTGGGAGGAGCTCCATCCTAGGAGAGAGAGCAGGAACTGTTTATTCAGCGAGCAAAGCCGCTTTATGCCAGGAACAGAAAGGAGGCAGAGCAGCAGCGGGCCTTCAGCTGGGCACTGTTTCCTGCCAGCAGGAAGGGAAGGAGGGGATTCCACGGCCAGTTGGCCTCCAGGCTGTTAGTGTTTCCTGGGAACCTGGCAACAGGAGGCGTGTCCACGGGACACAGTGCATGCAGGGCAGGCTGTGGTGGCCTCCACAGGCTGAGGTGCACTTCTTTTGTGTGCCATGAGAAGCAGAATTGTTTTTTGAGAGTTTGTGTTTTGTTTGGAAGGTGGTTGGTCTCACTGGCAGTGAGTCCTGGAAGCTGGGGCAACAGGGATTTGCTACGAGCCAAGGAGTGTAGGTGCCTGAGGCGGGTCATGCATCACTGTGAACAAATCAGTCCCAAGCCAGGGTAGGAGATCAGTGGCGTTTAGGTAAGTCAGATCTTACTGAGCTGATTAATTTCCAGGATAATAAAAATGTCAGAGGTTTCCCATTTGGAAGATTGTGTTAGGCTGGTTCTTTCTTAATACTGGCTGGCTGGCCCCAAGCTACCTCTCTCTTTAACTTTGTTACGGATGGCTCTGACCCTTTTGTCCATTTTCATATGAATTTTTCCCCTTCACAAGAGAACTAAGCAAAAGAGTGACTCAAACTGACTTGGAAGCCACGTGAAGGCTCTTGTCAAAAGCCCAGGGCAGGGTCCACCTCTAGTTCCTCCTCTTGGAATTTTATAGATTTTTGCCTTTCACAACGTGTCTGGGAGAGGAAATGGAGCAATATCCCAAATACTAATACTGAAGGAAAAATAATCACAATGAGCATGAAATTAAAGCTCACACAGTGCCAGGAGTAGTTCTAATCCTCTTGAATAAGAATTCAATATTTTAATTACTTTCAATAATTGTAGTGCGGTGATGACAATGACACAGGGACGGTGGCTGGCCTGGGCTCCAGGCTGTGTCGAAGCTCTTACCTCCCCTTCCTCTCTTTGTACCTGCTCTTGTGCTTTTGCTTAAGCTGAATGGTGCGAACTCAGGCTCTGATGAAACACTGCCTGAGTCTGACACTGGCTCTGTGCTTTCTGACTTTGGACAGCAATTTAACTCTGGGCCTCAGAGTTCTCATCTATAAAATGGGGATATTAATGGCACTTCCTTCGTAGGGTAGTCGTGAGCATTGAAATGATTCACGGGAGGTGCTGAGTGCAAGGGCTGTAGCACATGGCAGCACACTGCAGAAATGTTTGCCTTTATTCTCATTATTACGAGCTACAGGAAACTAGCTCCAGACTTCTTACCAATACGTGGCCCTGTCTGTAGAAGGCTATGGTCTCTTATTTAGATATCAAAGCACTCAAGGCAGCTGGGCGGATTCTGTATGTTGTTCTCTAATCTTTTGCTGATGGACACATCATATTCCGTGTGGATAAAACCACCTTTACAGAACATAAGGTGAATGAATACAAATGTCAATTTTTAAAAGGTGCCTTTTAGCTACAGATGCTAAATTAAATTTCCAGCAAATCCTTTTAGAGAGGGTCAGTGTTCATTTTCTATAAAATGTGGCTTTCTGAATTCAATATAAAAGCTTTCCTTTAGAAATCCCATTTATGACTTCCTTCCTCTCTCCTCTTCCCTCCTTCTCCACCACCACTAGCTGCCTCCCCCCTCACACTTTAATTACAGTGAAGGGGGATTAGTCAGCTCAAGTCTCCAGGGAGTTCTGTACAGAGCCATCTCTGAAATTAAACTAAAGAGAAAATGGCAGCAGGCAGGGAGCAAAGCGAACAGACGAGATTGATTGATTGATCTACACTCATCAGATGGATGCTTGGGACGGCAGAGAAGAATGACAACAGAGAGGAGAAGGAAAAAAAACTCTCACATTCTCTTCTCCCCTCCCCCAGTGCACCCCCCAAAAAGCACCCAAGATCCATGTTCCCCAACTCCCACAGAACCAGCCCGGCTTCTGGTATTGCTGCTTCTAAACTTAAAATAGCAAAGAGGGGTAGGATAAATCAAGAACAGCCCACAGGGACTGAGGGTCATTTTTCTCCCATGTAACCCACTTGTGTGGGGTACTGCAGGCAGCACCCCGAGGCTCACTTTCCACTTCTTGCCCAGAAGCCCTGGACTACACTCTTTCCCTAGCTCAGTTGTGTTTTGCTGGGAACTTTGAAGAAGTCTTTGAAGACCAAACAGTGGCTCCTTAAAATTCCATTACTGTACCATCTCATGTTAAGAGGGAGAAAAAAAAAAGAATAGATTTTTCTTGGCTGGGTTGTGCTATCATAGGACGGATCCAAGGAAGAATCTGGGAAGCGAGGGTGGAACCTGGGCTTGATTGTTATTATTCTTTATAATAACCAGTATTTGCCATGTGCACACCAGGTATCAGGCATGGTACAGGCTGGGGTGCACTTCACTGGCACAACTTACTAACTTCATTGTCACAGTTTACTAACCCACTTTCCATGAAGCACTCAGAGATGAGCGACTCCCCACAGCAAGCGTCAGAGCTCACATGTAAACTCAGGTCTGCTCGAGTCCAAACTCTCCATCCTCCTTGGGGGTGCTCTCTAGTGCCTCCTTCAAAACGGCCTCTTGGATCACTTCTCACAAATGCAGTGGTTCTCAGACTTCACAAGCTTTGGAATCTCCAGAAAGCTTGCTTGCTAAAAACACATTGCTTATGTCCACCCGCAGAGATTCTAATTCCATACATCTGGGGTGGGGCCTGAAATCTTGCTTTTCTAATAAGTTCTAAGTGATGCTGATGCTGGTGGTCTGGGGACCCTACTTAGGAGCCACTTCTCTAAGGATTTTTCAAATCTCATGGATTCTGCATTGCTCGGAGAGCACAGATAAGCTGGGAGCTTGGAACTTTCAGGCCTGATTTCTGGATAACTAGTGTGATAGTAGTAATGGTATAGCAATCAATATTATTTATTGTTCACCACATGGCAGGCAAATTCTGTATCTCATTTCATCTGATCCTCACCATCACTCCTATTTACAGAAAATGGATGGAGGACATGGAGCTAATAAAGGGCCCTAATTGCATTTGCTGGACACCCTTGGAGCTGGCTTTCCCCAACTATTGTAAGGCAAACACCACTGAGGTTCACCAACATAAAGCAAGCATCAAGTTTAAGTGTCTTTGGAAAAGCCAACAGAGTCCATTTGTGGAGAACATGACAAAGAGGATTCTGTTTGAGAACAGAGGGAAAACTCCCCAGGTCATGAGGCCACTAGAATTGCTCCTGGTATTTGGTATTATGAGGCAATTTGTTTCCTGAGTATATACCCTGGCAGGTTTAAGTCTATCCAAAATATTAAAGATAAAGAACCAAGTATCAGAATGACTATATTCTAATACCAGAATATCATCCAGGGAGCAGGTGAGCAGGGGTTAGGTGGAAATGAGAGGAGGAGGGACTGATATGCTCTCTCTCTCATATGACAGAACTGCTGATGGTCTGTGACATAGCAAAGAAAATAGTGACTCACGAAGTCATAGTTCTGTGACAATGTAAAACAGATAATTTCTCCCACCAAGATGGAAGACACAGACACACAATGTAAGAGGAATCCCACAGTCCCATGGTGACGAGAATGAGTCCTCCTGATACAGAACGGTGATTCAGAATCACGGGTGGCACTGTGACCCTTCCCCGCATCTGTCTTCGCTTGCCAACACACCCCTGGGTCACAGCAAGAGGAGGGGGCATTTGAATACGGGACTTGTTTGACAAGGCACAGCAGCTTAGAGCACTGCACTCTGGGTGTGTAAGACACGGGGAAGGAGCAGGAAGGAACAAGGACCTTTTACTCACAGAGTGCGGATCTTCGGCATGTGGTTGAAGCTGGTGACCAAGATATGGCTGATGTTGTTGTTGTTGAGGGTGCTGCAGAGACAGGGAACAAAGGGAGAGGGTCAGCCAGGTAGCAGGACACTTGCAGGAGGTGGAGGAGGGGTGGATGTGACTCTAGGAGAGACCATGGCAGTGGGCCAGCCACAGGGCAGCTGAAGACAAGCGGACAGGTCTCCAGATGACAAGAATATCCACTGATTGCTTTATTCCCTGGGGCCCTCCTTTCCTCTGCTGTCCTTTTAGGACTTGCTTACTCACCTTGCTTCCTGAAATCCTATGTTGAGGGCTTCATTATAATATCTGTAGTCCTTATACCTACAATGCCAATCACGTATTACTGTCCTCAGTTCAGAGATGGAAACATATATAGTCATTTTGCTTAGAGACCCCCAGATCTACAAAGGAGATGCCCCTGTATTATGCATGAGGAGGCTGAGCGACAGAGAGGAAAACTCACTTTGCCAAGGCCCACAGCTGCTATGCACTCTGTCGCTACAGTCTCCCTGCCCCGTCCACCGCGTGTATCGCCTCACGCGCAACGCCATGTGGGACGGGTTATTCTGTATTCTCTAGGCACCTTCTCACTCTCCCGGGAGTCTGTGAGCTCTGTGAGCACAGGGACTACATCTCCTCTCTCTTGTGCATCTCTAGCTCCACAATGGAACGTCTACAGTGCCATGTGAGCACTGATGGGTACTTTCAAACAGGGAAAAGCAAGGGGAGAAATGTGCGAGGTCCATAAATGAGCCAGAATGAAATAAGGAGGCTGAAGAATAAAATTAGGCCGCGAGCAAGTCCAGCCTGGGCTGACCCTTCCTTCCAGGGAAGGCCAGGAGAAGCATGGCAGCCCAGGAAGCCATCTGCACAGGTGGAAACATCACGCGGCAAGGGGGTCTTTTCAGGTCAGTTAGTATAATGATGACCCACATAGGGGGACAATATCATATGGGAAGCTGGGCCTAGTGCTCAGCTCCCTGACACCCTCCCCCCCACCTGCCCCACTGAGCAGGAGCTCGATAAAGCCCTTCCCAGTGGCCCCTTGTTCCTGTGCTCATCTCTCTCTGCTTCTCCCAGGATCACATCAGACATCCACATCTCAATAATCCAATTCCTCTGGTTTTCTCTTGGCCTTCCACTGGCCCTGAAATGATCCTTTCTTTGGAAGCCTTCATTAGTTAAGCAGACTTCTGCTGCCCTTGGCTCATGGTAAACACAGTATCTCTTCCTCTCCACGTGTCCTTTGCATAAGCTCTGCAAAGGCGGGCATGTTTTCTATCTTGTGTATTTCTACAGTCTCATGACCTAGTCCATATGCAGTTGGAATCAAGCCTTACTATTCTCTAGTTGGGTGGCCTTGGGCAAGTTATCAACACCTCTCATTCACAGGTTCTTTATGTGTGGAGGGAAGCAGGCCACAGCACCGACCTCACATGAGGGTAAAAGGCTCAGTGTAGCATGTGCTCAGTCAACGGAAGCTCCATTTCGGTGACATTGCTGGAGTGAATCTACTGCTGTCCTTGCCTTTTCTATTCCTCCTGCCACTGATCTCCATGAAGGCAGAAGTCCCTCACCCTAGACTATTCCTCAACCTCCCTACCCCTACCCTGGGCTTACTCATCATTTGTTTAGTCAGGAAGTCTGTTTACATAGAGGCACTGGACCTAATTCTTTTTTTCTCCTTCCCTCCCATGTTAATTGTGCACCTGCCATGGGTGTGGCACTCTTTTAGGCATACAGTGTGGTAAGGAGGAATGAACAGATCCCATATACACTGCCTGCCTCTGCCTGCTTTATAATTGTACTAACTCACCAAAGTCGATATTTGGCATTTTATGAAGTTGAACCTACTTAGCTGTTTTTGTTCCATGTGGCTTATCTTTTCTGTGTGTGTAGGTGGGGGTGGGGGTTGTATCCATCCTGTCCCTGTCTGTCCAGAAAGCTTTCAAAATACCTTATCAGACGATATTTAAGACTTTGTCACTCTTATCAGAACAGGCTGTGCACCCTGTCAGAGAGCTTCCTGGGGTGGGGTCTGTGCACTCCCCCCTTCTCCACTGGAGTAGAAATGCTTCCAGGGTAGAAATAAAGCTTTCCTTTCCCCTTCTACCCATCTCAGAGCTCTGGGTGCCCGACTTGGGGGATACCAAGTTGGGGTTGTTGACTGACCTCCAGACAAGAAATCTGGGCATTCTCCTTATCTCTTAAAGGGACAAGCAAGAAGCCGTTGCAGAGGTTTCTTTCTGACCACGCCCAGCCACTCAACTCCGGGTAGAGGTCACAGCCCAGCTCTAATTTAGCTGAATGCACAGTACAGTTAGTTATATGCAGGGCTTCAACCGTAACTGCATCCGGCAGCGGTCCGGCAGCAATGACTTATTAATGTATTACTACACTGATATTTAAATGTGAGTCGTAATGAGAGCTATAAAACATTTACGATAATAGCAATTATTCCAGAGCCCAAATGACTAAACACAGTACTCAGACCTTCATGATTTGCTGCTTGGGGCTGACCGGTCCAGGGATGTCACAAGGGTTGGCAACCCCCTAGATGCTGATCTCTAGGGCAGCTACAGTTTTTGTTTCTCTAATAAACACAGATTTATTTGATTTCTAGTCTTGGCAGCTTTTGCTCATGCAGGGAGCACTGGGCTCTCCCTGCTTCTTGTGGCCTGGCCTAAGCAACTTGCGTTCCATGGAGAAATTGTTGCTCTAAGCCCAAGGTGGCAGGGCAGAGTGGTGAGCATGGGCCATGAAGGCAGAGGCCTGGTTTAGGTTCTGGCTCTGCCACTTACAGCCTCTGCCATGATGGGTGAGTTTCTTACTCTCATTAAGTTCCCTCTTTTGCAACACGGAGATAATATGTAGGTCCTTATGAAAATTTTGAGACAGACTGTGTTATGATCTATTATCTCATTAACAAGAAACCCAGTCCTCAGCATCCTTTCTGATTCATCCATCCAACTTTCTCAGCTTATTGATGTTGCTGGGAGGGCTTCATTTGTTTCTCTCTGTGAGGATTTTATATTTTTTTGGTGTATTTCAAAACTTTCATAGTGACCCACGTAACAGCACTGATGTCACAGAGCTTTAGTAATGATTAAATGAGATGTTGCCAGTAATTGCCAGCACTGACTGACAGCTGATTGCATGCCAGGCAGGCCCTGGGCTGAGGGTGCTACCTCGTACCCTCATTTAATTCCTCCAATTACCCCAGGAAACAGGGATTTTGTTACCATCTCCATTTCATGAATGAAGCAAGGGGTGGGCCAAGATTTGAATTCAAGCAAACCCGGCTCTAGGGATGAGGCTATTGTGGCTGTAACAGATGACCATGAATTCAGTGGCTTAATGTAACATACATTTATTCTGTGACAGCTTGGAGGTCAGAAGTCTAAAATAGGTTCACAGGGTCACGTACCTTTCATGGGCTTCGGGGGAAAAATTTGTTCCCTTGTGTTTTGCAGCTTGCAGAGCCGCTCATGTCCCTTGCCTTGTGGGCCCTTCCTGTGTCACTCCAACCTCTTGCTTTTGTTGTCACATTTACTACCCTGCAACCTCCTGCCTCCCTCTTGCGATGACCCCCTGTGATTACATTTAGAGCACCTGAACAAAGCAGGATAACCTCCCCTTAATTCAGTCACATCTACAAAGTTGATTTTGCCCTGTGAGTTAGCTGTCACGGGTTTCTGGGGTGAGGATGTGGACACCTTCGGGGGACTGTGATTCAGCCAATCGCCTGCCTTCGGAACAAGGCACATAAAGCACTCAGCACACTGCCGCTCACAGTCAACTTTCAGTGACCCTTAGTTACTGCTGTCACAGCTTGTGAGTGTTTAGTCCTTTACAACTGACAACCCAGCTTCATATTTACCTCATCTGATAGCCTATAGCACTCGGAGGTTGGAATGATTGTCCCATTTTACAGATGAGCAATTTGGGGCTGAGAAAAGTTATGAGAATTTCTGAGGGAACCACCTGAGCTCCTGGTGGATTCAGGACTTGCTGTTCTTTCTTTACCACCCCTACATCTCCCCCCCTCCCCCCAATTTTTCCACTGTCTCCTGCTTTTAGGTCCAATTTGTCACCCAACTGTGGATAGTCTCTGTTGCCTCTATCCTGGTACCCAAAACTAGAAACATCTGCATAAAAACTCCTCTTGCCTCCTCTGCTGTACACGTCATTGAATGTTTTTTTTTTTTTTTTTTTTTTTTTTTTGAGACAGAATCTCATTCTGTCACCCTGGTAGAGTGTCATGGAGTCATTGCTCACAGCAACCCCAAACTCCTGGGCTGAAGTGATCCTCTTGCCTCAGCCTCCCAAGTAGCTAGGACTACAGGCGCCCACCATAATGCCTGGCTATTTTTTCTAATTTTAATAGAGATGGGATCTTGCTCTTGCTCAGGCTGGTCTTAAACTACAGAACTCATGCAATCCACCTGCCTTGGCCTCCCAGAGTGCTAGGATTACAGGTGTGAGACACCACACCTGGCCACCTTATTGAAAAGTAACTGACAGCAAAATACAATATTGGGTCTGACAACAGTGCCCTTCCCATTGCCCCTTCTGGATTTCTGGCCCATGCTAAGCTATTGTGACCTTGTCAGTCTCATCTTATTTACTTCTATCTTCTGGGGGCTGTTATCCCAGAATGTGGCTTCCAGCTCACTGCTCTGCTCCTTTGGAGATACTTTGAGAAAATGTGCTTTGCCCCTAAATCATCCAGGTAGTGGTTAGAGGTTTTTACCTAAGTAAATACTCTCAATGAGCACTTTCCATAAAGTCTCAAGCTCAAGTTCAGGGTCAAGTTAATTCTGTACATCTCATGGCTGTCATGGCCTCTCCTTTTTCATGTTAACACAAGCTACAAAATGGGCATTTCAGTATCAACTAGAAATAAAGCCCCTCCATCTCCATGCTATTTAAAAGACAGTCTACCTACCTTCCATTTCTCTTATAAAATCCTTGCCTCACTATAAATCAGCGGTTCTCAAGCTGTGGGTCACAACCCCTTTGGGGGTCGAATGACCCTTTCACAGGGGTCGCCTAAATACATCCTGCATATCAGATATTTATATTATGATTCATAACAGTAGCAAAATTACAGTTATGAAGTAGCAACGAAAATAATTTTATGGTTGGGGTGACCCCAACATGAGGAACTGTATTAAAGGGTTGCAGCATTAGGAAGGTTGAGAACCACTGATATAAATACTGCTAAGTATCTGCACCAAGTCTCAGTTTGACCTGTATAATGTCCAGCTGGTTTTTACCTTTTCCATTATTGGAGTGTAAATGCCTAATGAAAAGCAATCATTTTCCATATTAAAATGATCCATGTGGTCCATGCTGCTCCTACCTATGGATCCCATTCTCTTTCAATTGTGAGCACTCGAAACAGACATTCAACTTTTTTTTCCAGGCTGCTAGGGATGAGTGAAATTATTGTTTCCATAGTGCCCAAATAGAACCTTGGTATCCTCAAAGAGTTTATGCCTCCTCCTCTTTCTCAGCTAATTACCAGGGTCCTGAGGCAAGACAAGGCTCCCCAGAAATGACTAATATATGAGGATTCATGTAATGGTCAGCGCCAGGGGTTGGCAAACAATAGCTCACAGGCCACCTCCCAACTAAAGCAGCCTGTTCTCATAAGAAAGGGTTTTACTTGCTCATTTCTCCATTGTCCATGGCTGCTTTCGGATTATAACGGCTGAGTAGTTGCAGCAGAGACCATATGGCCTGCAAAGCTTAAAATATTTACTATCTGGCTTTTTATAAAAAAATCTTTTTTGGCCCTTGGCTGCTCCAGAACTGGACCATGCTGGTCCTGAGATTAAGCGTAACACACTGGGCAAGTCACATAACTGCTTAGCAAGCAGAGGAGATTAGGTTAGAGCAGTGGTTCTCAACCTTCCTAATGCCTCCTAATGCCACTACCCTTTAATACAGTTCCTCAGGTTGTGGTGACCCCCAACCATAAAATTATTTTCGTTGCTACTTCATAACTGTAATTTTGCTACTGTCATGAATCGTAATGTAAATATCTGATATGCAGGATGTATTTTCATTGTTACAAAGGGGTCATGATCCATAGGTTGAGAACCACTGGGTTAGAGGCTTTCAAAACCTAAAACCAAAACCAAAAAACATTTTTAGGAACCCCCTAGGGCAGTTAATAGAACTGGGATTCCAAGTGGGGAGTCTAACTCTCACCTTACAAGACTGGTCCCAATACTTCTAGAACCTGCAATGCTGGGATGGAATCAGAACTCAGGAGAAGGCCCAGCCTTGTGTGTTTAATGATCCCTCCAGAGGACTCACATGCAAGCTCATGTTTGAGAACCACTGAACTAGGGAAAAAGCTTAGAGCCTTTACCTAAGCGTAGAGGGTTGTACATAGGATGCTCCCTTGACACAACTGGGACCCAGAAAGCTCCTTTTGAGGAGGGCATGATGTTTTCCCATTTAGGAAGAGACTAACATGCTGAAATAGCGACAGTCCTCAATCCACAACTTGCCCAACTTGGCTTCTGGCCCCAGGTCTCTGCTGTTCCTGCAGAGTGTTAACAGGTGGCCCTCCCTTGCATCACTCAAGATAGCCATCTTTGATTCAGAGGAGCTAAGTCCAGCTGCAGCCAAGCCACCCTGGCAACCTTAATAAGGCTGACATTTCCCTCTGTCTCCTCTGATTAGGCCATCGCTTTATCACTCTGTGCTTTCCTGGCTCCGGGTGTAATCTGTGTGTTGTGTGTCCATAACACCATGTAATTGGCTCTAATGCAACAATATTTATCTGTGTGCATGTATCATGTAACTGCAAAATCAGGCACCTGCAGGAAGTGCCATTGCAGCTTCCCAGCATGTCAACCTTCCTGGCATACTCTTGCAATCCCTCCTCTTAACCTTTACCCAAATGGGGACCCAGACTTCTTGGGCCAGATAGATCCTCTTGGCAGAGTGGCCCATTCCTGCCCTCTCTCAAGGCAAGCTGGCTTCTTCCTAAGGCTATGTAAGCAAGGTGTTCCTCCCTTTAACAGTCCTATAGAAGGAGACTCTTGGTGAGTCAACAGCTACCATGTCAACAGGATGTCAATGAGTGGGCCCAGAGATACCCTGACTTGTCCTTATAAATGTGGGTATCCAATGGCCAGCATGCCAAGCCTAGGAGGGAAATCTCCAGCAGTGCCTATACTGAATTCACAGAGATGGGCACAATTGAAGTAGGCAGACTCCTTTCTGGAAGTGCAGCTGAGTGTAAATACTATGGCTGGACCCACAGCTATCTACACAATTGGTGGGGGGATGATGGGCTTAGAGGGGTTCTGGCAGCATGTGGATAAAAGGGGAGAGGTGAGAGCTCATGGCTGCCCCTCCCTCTGGCTTGGTTCAGGCAGGCAAGGCAGTGAGGAATGAAACTGAGGACCCTGCATGTCCTTGGGTCTGTCCTTTAGGAGGCTGTCCTCCTCTCTGGCTCACTGGGCAAAGCAACACTTGTTCTTCTTGGTCTTGCTGGGTGACACCTGGGGCCTACAGAGGATGACCAGACCTTAAAACACTGAAGTTTTGGGAATGTGAACGCTATTGGCCAGCTCAGATTTATGAAAATATGTATAGATGTCTTCTCTTTGTGGACCTGGTCCTGGGAGAACACACACTGAATTGCCCAGGAGGCCCCTCGAAACCTGAGAGAAGCAGCTCAGTGCCTGTTGTCCAGCTCAGGGCCCCAGGCCAACCTCACACCTCTTCCTTAGCACCCTGTTACTGTTAGATGAAACTCCCTTCACTGTCTCCCTCCTATCACGCTTGAACTTGCCTTTCCCTCCCAGCTGTGCACTGCTCTGATTTGCCTGGGGACTCTAAGCAACTCCAGAAATCGGGAAGGAGAAGGATGCAATGATGTATCCTTTGAGAAAACCTAAAGAGAATGTTATAGGTTCTCGCACAAAGTCTCTTCTTTCCTCTAATGAGAGAGATGATGAAAGGATATTGCTTTGAAGTGGTCCTGCCAAGATCTTCCCATAAAGATATGCACGATGCCCATTATAACAGCAGTGATAATGCTGATACTATTTATTGTTTGCTATATGCCAGGACCAGGCTGAGCACTTTTCATACGTTATTTCACTTAATTCTCCCAGCAACCCTGAGATGCTAGCATCATTTCCAGATCTAGATTTGCCTAGATCACACAGTCTTAGGGACAGGTGGACCCAATGTTCAAAGCCTGGAGGTGTGACATCAGGACCTATATTTTCAACTATTATGCAAAAGTTCCTTTGCAGGATTATTTTTAGACAGCTGTTCATTTCCATGTCTTCCCAACATGGAGGAGAATCTTGTCAGTGTGATGGACACTCTTTACTGCCTTTCATGTGCAGGGACTGCAATGTTTGCCCCGCTGTGGGGGCTGCTACAAGGCAGCAGCCCCACACAGCACACCTGTCAGAGGAGCAGGCAGATTCAGCACAGAGTCAGGGCAGTGGGAAAGGCTGCATAGAAGAGAGAACAGCTAGGCATCAAAGCCTTCTAAGGTCCAGGTTTGGCTGACACATCTGAGTGTTGAGAAAAGCCCAGTAGCCCTTATGTGGGATGGGTTGATTAGAATTCTTAAGAATAGAAGAACCGGTTATTCTTAAGAAGAGTACAGCTCTGCTCCTTAAGAAAAGCTCATCTTTTGCCCATTTGCAGGGGGCAATGGGTCTCTGAGGGCACCTGAGGCAGGAGGAATTAGAGAGGTGTAGGAAAGAGGGGGAGAGGAGAAGCCACCTCCTTCACACGCTCACTCTCTAGGACTATCCCGGGTGCTACAGATTACTGAGCTCCTTGGTCTCCCTGTGGACCATTTAAATTAAAGCTCATAACCATTGTGTGGGCATATAATGAAAACAACTGATGCTGCACTGATTAGTCCATTACTCTCAACTGTTAGAAAACATAATGATCTCGCAAGGGGCCTTATTCACTGACGTATAGCAGTTGAGCTCTCATTGGACACCTCAAGTTAGCAGCCAAAGCAATAACAGCTGGGGTTTTTGTCTCAATATTTGTACCCGACTCTAAAGTGATTTGGCACCGGGTGAGCGTTATTTTTAAACACACAGCTCTTGCTGCCAAGTAACATTTTAAATGGTCTCCAGGTGTCATGTAAAACCTACAGAAATAAATAAAAACAATCAGCTGCCAATTTGGGCCTTTGATGATATGGATTCCTTAATAAAAGGGCTTGTCTTTGGTTCTTCTTTTATTATATATTCATATGATGACAGACAGAAATTCATCTCCATCCACTCAGCACAGCCTTGGTGTTAAAAGAAAAAAAACTCCCCCCAAAATATTAAAAAGTGGAAGATCAAAAGAGAAAGATGAATCCTCAAATCCAGCCACTGTTCAGTCAGAGGCATGACTGTTTAAGTATTCATGATGCTCTAGTCTAGTGTCCTGGGTCCCTTGATTCTGAAGAACTCCTTATTCATTCATTGAAATGATTACAGATATTGCCCCGTGGTGATTCAGAATTGTCCAACTGCCTTCCAATGGTGGAGTTAATTCTAAACTGTATCTTAAATGACCACACAAAGGATATGGCCTCGGCTTCCCAATTCTATTTCGCCATCTATAGCCTGGGACCCTTGGGACCCTTGGGACCTTGTCTACTATGTTATTTAGAAGCCAGTCAACTACCACCCTGCCAAGATGTCCACATGGGCCAAAGTTGAAAGAATGACCACCACTTACATAAGTGGACAGGTGAGTTTGCAGGTGTGAATGGGAGAAACAGTTTCCACCTCAGCTACATGGGGTGCTTCACTCAGTAAGAGAAAGAAAGAGAAAAATTTTAAATGCCCAACAAATGCCTATACTAAGTAAGGACAGATAGCAAGGCTACTTTGTGCCCTGCTGAGTAGCCAGAGTCTGGCCTAGTGTTTGGCATGTAGGAAGAATCAATATTTACGGAATGGGTGGGTGAGTTTCAAAATATGAAGAGCCATGTTTTGGGCATCTTTTGAAACAAATAAATTTCCACTGTGAACAGCCTTCCGGGCTAATCTGGGAGGACAAACTCAACTGCCTACGGGAGCGAGGCTTGTCACACATACAAGGAAGTGGCCTACATGGGGACTGAAGTAATACAGCCTTACTAAATGGGATTGTCACTTCTTGTTTTGAGGGACTGTGCTATGCTGGAGACAGCCAGAATTTTCCTATGAAGTCGCTGGTTTTTTACATATTGACAACCTAATCTCACCAATTAAGGAATACAACGCACAAGCGAAACACCCAGGGGCTGGATTTGGCTTGTAGGTGCCAAATTTTTGGTCTCTGAACCAAGCAAATTAATTCAGCAATTGGAATCAGAAAAATATATGCAGCAGAACCTCGGTAAGCCAACCACCCAAGGGACTGTAACAAACTGGTCAACATAGGGGGGTGGTCAACGTAAGAAACTAGGCTTACCATACTGGTATGTACATGTGTGCGTGTCCGGCCTATGAAAATTAGGTCAATTTAAGCAGGTGGTCAACCATGGAGACCCTACAGTATTAAGAAAATTCAATATTTTGATGGCACTGTGGTGAAATGTGGCTACAACCTTCCTTCTCTACTTGGTCCCCTGCAGGGCAGCCACGAGCTGGGATAACATTACAGGAATCTACAAATGAACTGAGTTTGAACGACTGAAAATGATTCAGTGCCCCTCCCCCCCATCATTACTTGGGGACAAAGGGCTCCAAAGAAGTTTCTGTCTGTAAGGGAAGGACTGTTCCACCAGGCAGGTGTGCTCTTTCCTGGCTTCGGCATGGTACTCATCCGTTTTGTGGCTAAACATGTAAGTAACTTCTCATGTACAGTTCAGAACTCAGCCATTGCAGAGCTGTTAGCAGAAAAATCCACACAGTGTGCATGAGTTCTGTTTCTGGGTTACCCTTTGATACTGGCAAGGAAGGGATTCTCTCAGGGAACTGGGTGCAATGTACACCTTGGGCTATTGAGGTCAGCACCAATGGACAGGGAACTCCAGTGTTTACTCTCGGAGCTTCTGGTCACCTCTGGTAGCTGGGCATCAATGATGTGGAATTTGGTATCGTCACAGATCGCCCTCTGATTAGACAGCAACACGCTGGGGGACTAGGGAGGGCACTTCCCTAAGCAGTGACCTAAGGCCAGGGGGTGTTGTTCCCATGAAGAAGGCAAAATGTTCCCAAAATGCTGGTGATTAAGGGATGATGGCATCAATAGGACATAAAGGCTGGCTTCACTAATTTTCGTTTCTTGTCTAATGTAGGGAAAAGCAGACGGAAATAACAAGCATTGGATAAAGAGCCAAAGGACCTGTTTTCTGGCCTAGTTCCTCCATGAATTTTTTTTTTTTTTTTCCTTATGGCTGTGGGCAAGTCATTTAACCTTTGCAGGGAAGTTTCTTTCTTTTAAAATGAGGTGGTAGAACCAGTTGACCTCCAGGGTCTTTCCAGCCTACAATTCTACTTCCACTTCCAATTGAGTTGGTATTGGCTCTAAATTGGCATTTCTGGATTGGGAATAATTTTCCAGACGGCAGTAGAAGTGGTCATGGATGCCCAGATCCGCCCAACTCTGCACAAAGGCAGGACATCTGGCCAAACTCTGAAAGTCACAACCAGCCCCCAATGCACAGCACAGCACATGAAGTGGTTATGCACAGTTGGCTCTTTTTCTTTCTCTCCTTATGCAGATACCTGGCTGAGCTTCCATGGGGTTAATGGGCTTGCTTCTGCAACTGGCTGCCTCATTTCCAGCTTATGAACATTCGGTGGATGGGGCGATCTTCCTAGCCAGTTGTCTTTATAGAAGTCATTTGCAAGGCTGAGAAAAGTAAGTCACGAGCATCAGGAAACTAATTCATGCAGAGGGCATTTTGCTTTGGTGGGTGATGATTTTAATGATCACAGTTGTGGGTTTCAATGGAAATGAGCCTTTTGTGTGCACAAGACCCAGATGTTTAAATTAAGAAAGAGAAAGGAAAGAGTGGGAAGTTGAGGGGAGTGGCAGATATTTCAAAGATTTACCTTTAGACAATGCACTATTTAAACAGTGATGGGAAATGGCCAGAGTAGTTTGGAGCAGGTAGTTGTGGCATAAAAGCAGGCTTGGTGGCAGCTATGGTGATTTGCAGAAGACGTGCCCTGTCCAAAAGGGGCATCCACCAACACTAAGTTTTAAAACCTGACCGGTCCAACATGGTATAGCCGTTGGCTACATGTGGTGATTTAAATCAAAATTAAAATTAAATAAAGATTTAAAAAATAAGATTTCTCAGCTTTATGAGCCACACATGAAGTGTTCTCTGAGATGCTGTATGGCCAGGGGCTCCCTCATTGGACAGCTGGACAGGACAGAGATGCGATGTTTTCTTCATCAGATAGTTCGGGTGGAGAGCACAGTTCAGCCTCAGGAGACGGCAGCCATGCAGTAGCCTAGGGTGGTCATAGTTTCTAGATATTCACTGGAAATAGAACTCATACTTTTACTTGAAATTACCTGAGTTTTATACGTTGGAAATAAATTCTAATTTTTTTAAACACTGGAAAGTTCAAAATAAATTGAAAAGTAACCAAACACCACACCTGCTGGTTTCATTCAATTCATGGGCCAACAGTTGAGGTTTTCTAAACTTTGTTATAAGTCAAAAGAAAAAGGACTCCAGTCTACAGGTTTTTTATGATGAGTCTGAAGAATCCAAATATGACCATGGAGAAATAGAACCATTGTTCCCTTCATCCTTCCACCTCACCATCCTGACTTCTCAGTGCCTCCAAAGACATTCTCCCCAGCTCTGGGTCTCCACCACCTGCCCCCTGCTGCCCTTCCTTCTATAAAGATGACCAGCAAGAGGGTGCCAATTCCTGCATGAGTTCCAAGGATCTTGGCTGTTAGGACTCAGTTCTCTGACCTCGGGCCTCTGGGCTGGGAATGGCAGCCGCTGTAGTGGGCAGGCTTGGCTTGGAGCTCAGGGGCGCCATAAGATAAGTGGTGATCAGGAGGCAAGATATTCACTACACATGCTCAAACGCTGGTCACAAAAGCCACTGAAGAAAGGGCAGAGGCTAACCACTGGTGCACGGGCAACTTTGCAAATCAGCACAGAAGCTCCGTCTTAGGAGCAAAGTGACCAACGTGTGCATTTGGCAGCTCTGTAGCATTTCCTTACCAGCCTCTGCATCCTGCCTGAGAGAAAACCCTCAAGGATACAGAGCTGTTTTTCCATTAGCCTTTTTTTTTCTTTTTGAGACAGAGTTTTACTATGTCGCCCTGGGTAGAGTGCTGTGGTGTCACAGCTCACAGCAACCTCAAACTCTAGGGCTTAAGTGATTCTCTTGCCTCAGCTTCCTAAGTAGCTGGGACCACAGGCACCTGCCACAACGCCTGGCTATTTTTTTGTTGTTGTAGTTGTCATTGTTGTTTGGCAGGCCTGGGCTGGGGTCAAACCCGCCAGCCCCGGTGTATGTGGCTGGCGCTCTAGACACTGAGTTACAGGAGCCGAGTCTCCAATTTAGTTTTTGGTGGGACAAAGAAAAATGAAAGGCTGTACCCACATCAAATCTGTCAAGTCCAAATTTCAGACCAAACCTGGTAGCTGGGGTCTGTGGCCCATAGGGACGGCAAGACCTCTGCGACCTGATTCTGCCTAAGTGCCACTCACAGGAGAAGCTGTTAACAGGAGGTTTGTTGATTCAAGATCTTCTGCAAATGGACAATTCAAATCTTCACCATGGCCTTTTAGCTTTGGAATGTATACCATTCCATGTTCAAGTTCAGGGACAAAACTAGCCTTTGGTTGGCAGGAAAATGAAATCAACTGGAAACCATAAGGAATTCCCAGATTCTACACACTTTAAGGATTAAAGTACTGCTTATTTTAATGGAAAAAATTATTTTAGATTTCAAAGTACTTTTTGCTTTTTTCTTAAGCTGGTATTCTTAAAACCAAGGTAGTCATTTTAAGAGCATGCCTGTCATCAAAGTTTGAGCGCAATGACCATGAAGTGAGTATAGGTCGTGCAGTACAAGAGCGCTTACAGAAAACCCAGTTCCTTTCCTGGTATTCCAAAGGCTGCATAGAAGTTACCAATATTTTCTATAACGTGCAATTTTTGAGCAAGACACAATTCAGTATGGTATCAAAAAAATAATGCTCTGGAGATACTTTAAGATTTTCATTAAGCAATGACAGTTCTATACTCAAAATAATGACATGACTAGACACTCTGATTTCAAATATCACTGAAACCAAAGGTTTGCATTTTCCCAAAGAAACCCACGTGAAACATTTTGCAAATTAGAAAAAGGAGGCTTTTCCCTGTTAGAACACACCATTTTTCACCATAGCTCTGATTTGTGATCCTTATTAAAAAGAAAAATCACCATTTAGCTGCAAAAATTCAAAATCAACAAAATCAAAAGTAATGCAAAAGTGGACTGATTGAGTGAAATACTACATTGTTCAACATTTAAAATAATTCTATTGTAACTACAACCTTAGTTCTGGTTCAGCGACAAGACAGAGGCTCTAAACCAGCATTTTCGTTTTTAATCTCATGGCACATTTGAATCTACAGTTAAACTTCCACAACACACTTAAATTATATTGATTAAAGAAAAAAAAAGTAAAAAAAAAAAAAGAATATCTTACTATGCTGTGAACTTGTTTGGAAAATAATTTTATTAATGATCTTTAAAAATTTTTGCAGCCTACCTAAGATCCTCTGATGGCACACTTCAAGATCACTGCTCTAGAGAGTAGGGTAGGGTGGGCTTCAATTCAGTGAATTAATTGCAACTTAAATAATTGGGTCTACATATTTTAACTGACCACCTGTGATGTGCCAGGCTCATGTGAGGTGCAAAGATAAGGTAGTGAAATGGTATAAAGTTCACCAACTTCAATTTTTATGAGTATCCTGATTGTGCACCTGCTATTTAGTTAGCACACACCAAGGATGTCTCCTTTCATCCACACAAATGTCTCCAGGTGTGGATATCCACAAAAAATGAAGACAGATTCTCAAAAGTAGTAGATGCGCAATGAGGCAAGCTCTAATAATCATATTCATAACATATTATTATGAATAATAATATTCACACTAATTATATCATTGCATGATATATTATTATTGCATCATTACTGTTAATCACAGTGTCTAGTTCCATACCCAGAGGAAGCATAGTTGAAGTGCCAACAGCCCACCACTTGCATTAAGCTCTGAATTTTATAAACTGCACTGACAATGTCCTTGAATGTCCTAAGACCCAGTGCATAGCACCTGTCAGCCAGGAAGGACAGGGATATCACTCTAGAAGAGTGAGCACACCTTGATCTAGGTATCAGGACTGTTAGTTTATTTTCACTGTCTTCTCCTTACACCAGAAAAAGACTTTCTTCCCCATTCACTTTTCTGTTTCTACCTGTGAGGTTCGGTGCCAGGCCATGTTGTACTGCCTGGGATGTGGCTGAATAAGAACTACCCTAAAAGTTAATGTTGCCACAGCTCCTTTAACCCCTGACTCTGTCTTTTCTAAATGGGGCCTGAGAGGGAGCTCAGAAGACCCGCGGTGCAGAGGTATGGGGAGCAGAAACGGGGCTCGTATGGCAGCTCTTGTGAAGAAAGTATGGGGCTGGATTCACCTCTTGTGTGTCACCCTCATATGCATCGACCCATATACAACTGCTGTAAAGTCAAAGGGAATTTGGGGACTAGTTTAACTCCTGAGAAGAACTCCCCACACGATGCTACATGAGATATTCCTGATTGCCTTTGGGAGTCCCAAACTTCCCTCCACTGGTCTTTCTCTGTGCATACGCCCATTCGGCCACCCTGGCAAGCTCTGGCCCAGAGTTGGATCCACCTGAGCACCTGCTCACCTAAAGCTTTACTATGTCTTTTCACCTGGTGCTGTGTTGTATACAGTGTGCCCTTGCTGCTAGTTCACTTGAATGATGAGGGGTTGGTGGCAGAGTGGAGTCTGCACACCCCACCCAAGCAGGGCAGGAGCTGCAGCCACAGCTGACGGCAATGCAGGAGTGTGGGGATGTGGCCCAAGGTCACTAGTGCTTCTAGTATTTCAAGCTGGAAATCTGGATCTTTATAAAAAATACCCTAATTTTAAAATGTGAAAATGCTAACTTTAAATAAATAAAAACACTCTACAAGACAAAAACATTCTCATCTGTGGGCACAATATAGTCAGTGGTCTAGTTTACAACCTCTGGTTTAAAGAGAGCTGAAGTTTGGATCATCCCTTGATTCTGTCATGGACAAGTATTCGCCCACTCCCGACCTCCTAAATAATATCAAAAACATAATAATGGATTTTGAAAGTATAAACTGTGCTTAGGATTTCTTCGAATAGCCTAATTGCATAGTGGTACCCAATGAGGGCAGAGAACATGGATCAGGGGTCTGGAGCCCCCAAGGACTGGTTCCTCTGCTACCACCAACTTGTTGTTGACCTCAGGCAAGTCTCCTAGCCAGGCTGGGGCTTGAGTGAGCCAGGCGAGGTGCTCAGGGTATAGAATGTTAGGAGGCACATGCTTCCCTCCACTGCCTACTCTGTGCAACTTATCTGGACAAGAAGAGGTCATCCTGGAGACACCTACGGTCCCACCAGCACCAGCCAATGATAATGTCACTAAATTTCCAAATCTGGCAAGTGACATAAACGAGAGTGAGAGCTCCAGAACAGCACATGCTGGTTATCTACAGACCTGTCGGATCTCTGTACGATTTAGCTGGTTCCAGTGATTTATCAAAGGCAGACCCCTCACTGAGAGATAAGAGCATTTTCAGATGTGTTGCTGGTATCTGGGGTCTGGCATTTTTGACAACGTATTTACTGAACTTCTGACTTGCCACATTTGGTCAGGAGATGCTATCTGAAAATACCTTTTCTTCTCCTGTAATACTATTGGAAAAAAACATTTAATGACTTATTTTTTATTAACTATGTTTTCTCATTTTTCTTTCATATGTCCATACTTTTAATTTGCTTTTCATTAGAGTTAATCCTTCCTTCCTTCCTTCCTTCCTTCCTTCCTTCCTTCCTTCCTTCCTTCCTTCCTTCTTTTTTGAGACAGAGCGTCAAGCTGTCACCCTGAGTAGAGTGCCATAGCATCACAGCTCATAGCAACCTCCAATTCCTGGGCTCAAGCGAGTCTCCTGCTTTCACCTCCCAAGTAGCTGGGACTACAGGCACTTGCCACAACGCCCGGCTATTTTTGGTTGCAGCTCTCATTGTTGTTTGGTGGACCTGGGCTGGATTTGAACCCGCCAGCTCAGGTGTATGTGGCTGGTGCCTTAGCCACTTGAGCCACAGGTGCCGAGCCTCAAGCATCTTTTCTAACCCACGATGGCATGTTGGGCAGGGAGGTGTTGCTTTAACCTGAAGTGCCTGGCCATCCTCAGCCCACTGGCAGGGCTAGAAACCCACCCTCAGCCCTGCCCCGGTGACTCCTGACTGCATAGAGCTGGGAATGTCATCCCTGCATATTCAAGCGCAGCATAAGCACAATTTGTTTGGAGGAAACCTAGTACTATACGTGAATCGCTACATGTATAAAACAGGTGGCAATTAAAGGCAATGATTAAGGTAACAGATGGGGGTCTAATTTACAGAGCTTGGGTCCCTCAATGAAGAAACACAAAGTTGAGGCTGTTATTTGGGGGGTGGGCAATGTCTGAAAAACAAGGCCCCCAAACTGTTGCATGACAAAGTCCATTGACGATGGCCAGGAGTGAGAATAAATCGTCTCTGGGACTATAATGTAAATCAGTAAAGCAGGATTATTTTCTTCCTCCTGCGAGTTTGTTAACTGTAACTTTGTGGCGACCTATTAACTGGGTAAAGGGAGCAACAAGGACAATCTCATGAGCTTGTGGGAGGCTCCGTCTTTCTCCCCAGCAGGACTGGGAGTCGCTTGGTGGTTTGCCAAGGCCGCTTCTCAGAGGCCAGTTCGCGCCATCACGCCAGCCATGCTTTAGGGAAGCCAAACACCATGCCAGGCTCAGCAGCTCAGACCCAAAGGGCAGCCTGGTGGAACGGCTAGTCACACAGGCTCTGCTATGAATTAGTTAAGCAGTTATTTGACCTCTCTGAGACCAGCTACTTCTTTGTAGAAGGAGGGTGATGATAATAGCAGCTCCACTGAGGGGTTGTGAGGACGACAGGAGCTAGGGTAGGCATGCTGTTACAGCGTGAGAAACTGCTCACTGTTATCCTCGCTCTCATTCTTCCGCCTCTGCCCTGCACGGAGCCTTGGGAAGTTTCACCCAAACTGATTTTCTTTGTGCTCCGTGGAAAGGAAAGGGTGGCGGCTCCTTTTCTTGTCTACCAATCTTTGTGCTGGACATACCTCTCCCCACCCCCCGCAAAATGAGGTAGAGGTGGTTAATTTTGGTGGTTCCCTCTCAGCCTCACCTCCTAAATTCTCATTCAGTGGAACTGGTGAAGCCAAACCCGGCCTGGATAGAAAGAAGTTCACGGTATTTCCACCCATAGGAAGGATGAAATAACAGGGTTACCGTGTTCGCGTGTGAAATATTTCTACTAGTAGTTGATATCCACAAACTTTCCTTAAGTTAATTTTGAGAGCCTTCCAATTTTGAGGCAGTCTCTGGGCTATGAATAAGATAGGTTCTGTACGCTTATTCTTGAGTTTGTATATAAGTTGGAACAGGTGCGTTTAGTATCACCCGTAGCAGCTCCTGTTTGTAAGTGTGAGCTGTACGTGACTCGGATGTTTGTAACTCAGGGACTGCCTGTAATCCTGAGTCTTTCCTTGTGTTTTGTTTCCTACTGCCTCATGTCAGAGAAAACACACCCCAAATTTTATATTCTGTCTTCTTAATTCACAGACTTTTAAGCTTTTTAAGTTTGAAAATGACCTTTCTGGGGATAGGGTTTTTTGAACTCTCTCGTCCGTCACTGAAAAATTTATTAAGTTAATGTGTGATGCCCTCGCTGAGTCCTTTTTATCATTTCATTGCCAAGATTTTTTATAGTGCCTAAATAGTGATCACAGAGAAGTGTTATAAAACAGTAACATGGGGATGAGATTTGGAAGGTCTGGGGGTGGGGAAGGGAGGTTCTTTAAATGGAGATGTCAGCTCCAGCCAATTTCAGAATGGCTCACCATTAAGATGGATGGTTCCAAAGCCATGTGCCTCTGCTGGAAATTAAGAACCCATGGAATAACTGATTATGATTAATTTTAAGCACTGAGCCTTGTGAAGCGAGCATCTTTAAAACAATGCTATTGATCTAGCTTGGTTTGGAATTGAAAAGATAAACTAATCAGATCCTGTGGGCTCTTTGTAATGATGGAGAATGAGAACTTTTTTTTCTTTTTGGTTACAGGTTTTAAGTTTCAACTTTCTGAGACAGCTGGTGGATCTGGATATTTACATATATATATTGTTAATAGCAAACATCTGAGTGGAACTGTCCAATTCTGTCCTGGGCAGGGTTTGGGTGGGGGTGAGGGCATGTATGTAGGGATGAAAGTTAGGAAGTATAAGGAACAATGTTTATGGGAGCCCCTCCTATGTAGTACAGAAGTTGTTTCTTCATAAAGTTGCAGAAATAGAGAAGGTAAGAAGCTTGACCCAAGTGCCATGGCCTCTGGATTGCACACCCAGGTGTGTGTGGCTGTAAAGCCCTCTCCTCTACTCTGGACTGCCTTCCTGGTGAGGCAAGACACCACCACTCCCAGCAGAGAATGAACATGCAGCTGTCAGGTCACCACAGCTGTTTTGTAGCAGCTGGTGACTTCCATCTCCTGGTCTCTTCCCAGGGAATTTTCTCATCTTTCTCATTCTCTCTGTCAAAGGAGGAAAAAGGTGACATGCTCCTAGCAGACCTTTCTACAACCGCTATTTTGCAGGCAAGGAAAATCACGCCTAGACTTCTCAGGTCCCAGCCTCCCAATGAGAGAAGTCCTAGGTTACTAAATTTGGGGCTGGCACACTCTCCCTGCAGACATGCATTTGATGCCATTTCAAGGGTCAGAGTTTGGGTGAGGAGAGGCCATCCATCTCAGGAAGGACAATCTGACCTTCCTCACTGTGGGTCTTGTCTGTTCTGTACCAGGAATTCTCGGCTTTCATCCAATTTCAAGCAGCTTGCAGCATCAGCGTCCCCTTTTATTTCCCGTGATTCCTCTCGGAATCACCTTCCTCTCAAACAACGTGGACAGAGTCTCCCCAACCCGTGGCTGGTGTCTGAGGGGCCAGGTGGAAAGATAGATGGAGGGAGGACCCTTTTCTCTCTCCTTAAAGTACAAAGGAACATTTGAATGTATTTATTCATTTATTTACTTTGCGTTAATTCACTCCATCTTCTGGAATCAGAGATAGGTAACTTGTGACTACGTAATTTTTTATTTTTAGAGGGATGCTCAGGAAACTCTACTCTCTTTCACTCACTGGCTAGAATAGTACCAACAGAATTATTTTTAGAACCAAGCAATTATAGAATTTGGAAAGGGGAAGTCACTCCCAAGATAGAGCAACCAACTCCTTCATTTTGCAAGTGAGAAAACTGAGGCTCTGAGAGCCGAAAAGACTTGCCCAAGGTCACACAGCTAATCAGTGGCAGAATCGGAACTGAACCACACGTCTCCTGACACAAGTCCCACTGTGCTGCACCGCCATCCTCTCCAGGTTTCTCAAAATCAGGGACAGCCACAGTGTGGCTGGCTTTGGTGGGAACAATCAAAATGTTTTCTTACACAATCCAACTTTAGTTTGAATGACCCCAAGATGACTTCTAGCCGACTTTCCTCCTGGAAATCAGTTTTCCTTAGTTAGACCTATTTGAAAATCCAGAACACAGGATAGCTACATGATTTTTTTGTCTAGACAAGGTGCAGAGGATGTGATGATGGGGACGGGGCCACCTCCTCTCATCTTTTCTTCCCTGCTGCTTTAAGGTCACGGTTACTGCTGAAAGTTTGAATGGAAACCTGAGATGATAGCAGAGGCAATGGCTGGACTTTCCCAGGCTGTTTGGCACCCCCCCATCCTGTGCCAAGGTCCCTTCTGATTCTGGGTGATTCCAACTGACCTCTGGTGCTCACCCTCTCTCACGGAACCTGTCTCCAGTGTGCCCTCACTCAAACACACTCTCCCTGAGTGCTCTGGCTGGCTCTGGGGGGCTGCTCCAGCCCATGTGTCTCTCCCAGCAACAAATACTGCCAGAGCCTCCTGGGGGGAGAAACGCTCAATTGAGACTTAATTAGCAGGAACCCCAGTTTGCGGGAGGTGAGAAATCACACTTTGCTGCCTGCAAACACTTTGGCCAAGGTGAGCCGGAGGGATCTCCCGGTTCCCAATTTTAATAGCACTGCAGTAGGAAGACCAGAAAGGCATCCACACGGACCCTCTGTACACACACTCCCCGTCTCCTTCCCACACGGGGACACACACACACACATGCATACACCACACACACACACACACACACACACACACACGCACGCACAAGGCAGGAATCGCAAAATCAACTCACAGGATCTCCAAACCGCGCAGTGCTCGGAAGGCTCCATCTTCAATGCAGCTGATGTGGTTGTTGTCCAGTTGCCTGTGGGAAAGCGAGGGACAGCGTGAAGGCTGAGCGGGCAGCGCCGAGGGGCCGGGCGGGCGGCCGCCGAGCGCCTGTCCCTCCACCCCCTTGCAGGCTGTGCCTGTCCCCGCCAGGAGCTCGCACAGAGCCAGCCTGTCTGCCACGCTGCTCCGTCTCGCCTCTGCTCTCTGACTGTCTGAGAGGACTACACAGACAAGTGAGCGAGCGCGCCAAAGGCTGTCAGGTCTCAGTAAATATTAATTGCGCATTTTTTTTTTTTTTAGGCAGAAGGGAGTAATTTCATTACATTAGGGCATCCAATCCATTACGAGCTCTTACCGTCATGTCACTGAAACAATTTCATTAAGCTAAAGGCCTGTAAATCATTGGAGGTCACTGCTCTGCCCTCCGCGACCTCCCAGAATGCTTTTTTCCTCTCTCCCGTTCCCTCCTCTGCCTTTGCCTGGAAGTTGCAGTCTTCTGCTCTGACACCGTGCTAAATCTCAAGGCTTCATCTGCCCAAGAGCGGCGAGGGTGCATGGGGAATATACCAATTCCAAATTAGACCCAACTAATCTAATTTTATAGTCTTTTTATTATTCTAAGCACCAAATGTCTGTGGTGGTTTGATGTCTCTGTGCATTGTTATGGGGCCCATCTGGTAGGTCATTCTCCTGAAGCATTTTCTGACTAAATACAGATTCCCTCAAACCGCACCAACCATCATCAACATTAAAGAAATTCATTGATGGAAGTGTTCATGATAGGGGAAAAAAAGAATATCGTTATTGCCTTAAAGATGTACCACTTAAATTTAAATTGGGGAGAATTAAATGCACCTATTTCAAGATTCCTTTTTTATTTCCCTTCCCATCCCATGAGCATGAAAATAATGTCTTTTAAAAGGATGCCTTGACTAATATACGTTCTAGTTGGGGACTGTGGTAATTTAATTGAAGAGTAACAAATAGACACCGTTTTCTCTAAATCAAAATATGTATGATGTGTAGTTAGGATATTTACCTTGACCATACCCTAAGTTAAATACCAGATACTGTATATAATTCATTTGATTTTTTCCTCTTAAAAACCCCAAGAAGATGTTATAAAAAGTGGTTATTAACACCAGATTGTTTACTATATTTGTCTGCAGAGCGCACCACGGTTTTGGGAGAGGGCAGGCTGAAAAGAAGTATGGCTATAAAGAAAAACTATTTTCTAGATTCTTTTTAAATTTTCTTTTGTCTCAGAAAAAAAAGGAGGGCTTTCTCATTTTTTGGGAGGTTTTTCCTCCTGTTGCTGGAATTTTCATTTGTAATTTGCACTAAACTATCCCGAGACAACTCTCCACAAAAGCTGTGTTAAAGCTACCGTTGGTAACCCTTTCCGATGGCTTTATTTTCTGCCAGGGAAGGCAGAATTAAAGTAAATAGATGTAGGATTGTGCAAACGCACATGAAGGAAACACAGAGCGATGCTGTGCGTTACAACAAACAGTCTCTGCTGTGAGATTATGGGAAATTGTATCATCTCAAGAGATGTTCACAATACAAGATTTAGATGTTTAGAATTCGAAAAATACACAGCGGACAGACATCTCAAGAAGCAGAAGCACACTTTAGGCTGGCGAGTCGGATCTGAAGCGTTCAAAGTTCTCACTGACACCCTCGCACAAGAGCCTCCCTGAGCCCTCCCTATCCCTAATCCTTTCAGAGGTTTTCTTAACACGAGTTTCCTGAACGTCTTTTTCCATAGATTTCTTGCAGTATTGGGGCTGCTGATTCCCTGCGGAGGTTCTATGAAGGCAGCCTAGTACTGTGGCCCAGCTTCTAGATTTATCATCCTTTTAAAAGGCTGATGAATCAACAGCTCCTGCCCACACCAAGGCCACCAAACCTTACCAAGCAAAAATGCAGTGGGGTTGGCTTTTGACTCCAAGAAATTTTTCCATGAACATGCTGAATTTGGCAAAAATGGCACCATCCGCCTAAGTAGAAAAGTATCTAAATCATCAAATCGGGAAGTCCAGGGTGTCCAGAGAGTGGCCGCTGGAGGTGCACCGGCTTTTGTGCAGACATTTCAGAGAGATCTTTGTTATTAGTGTATTATTTATTTGCTGAATCTGTGTAGTATTTTTCGTTCCTTTTCTTTTTGAGAGCACCAGAAACCAAATAGGAGACTCTTAAGTGTACAGAATTTTACGAGGAAAAGAACAGAATCTTCAGAGCAGAAGAGAAAGTCATTGAAAGAAGAGAAAAAATAAAATGGTAGAAAGAATGAAAAAGTGTGTTGGGAGAGATGGGCGAAAATTAAAAAAACAAACAAACCCCACAACACACTATTCATATCTAATCAGAGTCTTGTAATGTGGGAAAATGAAGTGGTGGGGACTGAGAGTCTTAGAGGGCTCTGATCATCTTCAGCTAAACACAGACACATCTAATATATTCTCAATTAAATGATGTTTAAATATTTTTAGTGGTTGGCAAAAGTTGTCATCTAGTTATTTCTCTGTAATGGGGAAAACTGACCATCATAAGCATGGTAGCTACGGGTATATTTTATAGTCTATTTTAAAACATGAACTATATCAAAGTTTAAAATAAATCTGCGTAAGTGTGCTTTTCTAGAAGATATTTGTTATAATAGAGATTGTCTGCTTTCATTATAATCATAGATAAAACAAAGAGGAACTGTATCCCAACCCTGGTAGCAAAGATACCTCATTCACTCTGGGAGTGATGGGGGCCCACCAGGCAGTTACACCACTTCCCAGCTATTGTATCTCCATGGCGCCGAGCATCACAGCATTCGTAAAAAGCCAAAATAATTGTCCACAAGCATTCCTCATATTTTATATAAATAGTTCTTAAAACCAACTAAAGTATGCACTTGGTTCAGACAGATTTCTGTTTGCTCGCAAAAGTACACACCTCAGAGACATAAAAGTTAGCCCTCAAGCACAGGAGAGCGGAGGGGAAATAAACACCAGCCCAGCCTTTCTTTGAGGTGGTGGGATGGAGTGTTACTAAACACACGGAGAACCTAGCAGGGCCCCTGGTGTGTATTCTAAGCTCTCAGGTCAAAGGTCTTTATTGTGCCTTTGAAAGGGCTCATTCAAAGACCCTCTCAAAAACAAATCAGCAAAGCCCACTGTCCATCCTGCACCACACACCCCATCCCTCAGGAGCCATGTGCAAAAAGAACTTTGGAAATGTGAGCAGAAAGAACTCTGTGGTCTGAGGATGCCTGAAAGCTCACTTTCTAGCTTTCCTTGGCGACAAGAAGTGTATTTCCCACTGCCGCTGAATATTTGCTCCTTTCCACAGAAAGTAACTTATCCCAATGCCTAGCACAATGCCTGGCACTTCACAGACGATTGCTGATGGTTGCAGAATAAGTCCATCTATGGAAAGTGCATTGGGGCTGGGCCCAAACTGCATGGGATAAAATTCTATGTCAGAAGCCACACTGTCCTGGCCACGGCCTTGTGGCCCTACTGCGATGGATAATAAATAAGAACTGAGCACACCCACTATGCCCACAGAGGGCTAAGTGCCTTCCCAACGTCCCTATCTTCCTGAGACGCAGACATCTACTAGGGAGCCCCTGCGAAGGAGACTCGGAATAAACGAGATTTCCATGGGCCCAGGGTGAAGATGAACATCAGGAAGCCAGTGCACTGAGGCGGAGGCTGACTATTTTTTAGAGGCCACTTTTATTGTTCTCTACTTTATATAGAATCCTCAATTTGATTTACATTCCCCTGACTCTGAATAAGCCAAGAAGCCCCCAAACATTTCATGATATTAAATTAACTGCTCTAATTTCCCCGGGAAGCTCAGATTTCGGCCAACAATGCAAGTGCTAACATGATACCAGAGTCCATTTAGAAAGGAATCCTCAGACAAGCACTAAACGCAGACTCTCCAAGAGGAGCTTTCTGAGTACTGTATTTTTATACTCTGAGAATATAAACAAGGCGGAAAGGAAAGCCAGAGTGAGTGAGGACTTAATCTCCACAAACAGGCAGACAAGGAAATAGCACTTTTGTAAGAACTCCCATTCATAAGCATATGCTCTTATTATCACAGTTCATCTCTTTCAATTACAATTTGAAATGTCATAAAAGAAGCTGGATTACAAATATTTTTGTGTTTCAAAAATTAAAGAAGCACATCTAAATCCTTAAAAAGGGTTAAGAAAACCTCGCTACCATTTTAAAAGTAATTTGCCTATCTCCCAACAATAATCAAAAAATAAAATAAAATAAAATAAAATAAAAGAGAGAAAAGGAAAGAAAGAAAAGGAAAAAAAGGAAAGAGAGAAAAACAAGAAAATTTCAGAATTTCAATGATGCCTTTGAGTCCCTGTGAGGAATACCTTGAAAACAGAAATCTCCAGAAAGAGGCTTTAGGAATCTGGAAGAACAGGGGTATTCTCAACTAATTATCTTCATGCAAGCTCTGTACACCAGGGCACATCCATCCAGTTGTTCACTCCTCATCCAGATGTTCTGGGGTCCCAGCATCTCATCAGATGGATGGTGAAACTTAGCTCGCGGGCACTGTCGCTCTGGGGCCCCAAAATTCAGCAGCAGAGTTCTGCGGCAACTGTAGCCGCAGTCTTCCTCATGCTAAGTGGGAGAACCAGCTACGGCTCAGCACAGTCTAAATTAAATGGTTTGCTAATTTCTGAATAAAACTATCTGCACAAAATGTGCAAAATAAGTGGGGGACTTCTGCATGAAATTCACGAGAGAAGCCTTAGTAGAAACCCAAAGCAAGTTAATGGTCATTTGATCTAACAATTAATTAACCCACAAGAGCTCACATTGTAGTAGGTACCCGGGATATATCATATAATGACGTGTCAGACATCCTTGGAAAATATTCGGAAGAAGGTTACCACCTGTGGATTTTATATCCCAATTATCTTAAAAGATTTAAGATCATTCTAAAGACTAATTTGAATTTGTTGTTGATACAGTCTGTATATTCATACATGTACCTATTCGAGGGATCCTTCCTTTTCCAGACTGAGGAGAAACAGAATGCTGCAACTGTTCAAAGGAAAAACCTGGGAAATCCCGCTTTCATGAAACAAGGCAGAAGACTAAACACGAAGCAGCCTTGACATGCTATTTCTTTTCTTCCCATTATCCAATTGTCCTTAAGCAGAAAATAAGAAATCTAGTAGCGCCTCTGAAGGTTGTTTTTTTATGACAGTTTAACATTCTAAAAAATTGTTATTGAAGAACAAATTACAGAAGCATTTGTCTGCTGCTGGCTGGGGTCTTTGAAAAAAAAAAAAAAGCTCAAGGTGATTTTAACTGGCAAAAGGAAAAGAGTATGTTCAAAAGAAATGCATATACTTCATATAATTGAGTACTGGTCACACTTTTTAGGCAAATCAAACACTTGATGTAAGCCACAGTCTGCTAATGAACTGTCACTACTTCTCATCATTCGGGAGCTACTGTAATTCCACATTAAAACGGCATCTCAAATGAGCAAAAGGAGGTGAATCTATTATTTTGCACATTTGGTACACTTGTCCACCAGACCAGAGAATACATGCATATAGATGTGTTTGCTGATCCATGAATTATTTAAGTATCCACAAAGATCCCTGTCTAGAGAACTGACAACTTTATGCCCATTTTTCGTATGTACCTAGTTATAGGCAACATGGTATACATTTAAATACAAATACATATTATAAAATAGGTAAAGCAATTGTTGACCTCTGACAGTTAAAGTAATGTATCCAGTGATTTTTAGAGATATTTAGATAATTGATTTTTAGCATTCGAAGACTCTATCCAACTAAACCTACCCTAAAAAGGGCAAAGTCTTATATTAATTAAGCTCTCTGATCAGAATAGCCTGCTTAGAATTATGTCTAAATGGAACAGGAGTCTATTTTTACAAGCATTGTTAGGAATACTTGCCACGTGGCTTGCGTAACACCTCTTATTTAGTATATATCATATTGCTGTCCAACACACACAACTTCTCAGCAGGAGACAAACCACATCCCTTGCAGTAGATACCCCTGAAAGCACCTCCACAATAATGCAAACACCAGTGATGGATTAGCAACAATGAGGCATACCAGACCTTGCAGAATAAAGAGGTGTTTCACACATCACCAGGAAATATCAGTAACTCCTCATTCTGTGTTTACATCGTTTCCTGTATGTTGGGCATTTGGCAAATGAATTTGGTTGAAAAATGCAGGGGAGGGGGGAAATCTTTAAGGATAGTTACGGTGAACAAGCGAAGCTCCTATTTAATTTGGGCAAGTTTAATTTTGAAACAAATTTCTGGTATTTCTATATAAATAAAATCATAACAACAAAACAAACAAAAACAAAACCAAATAAAAACAAAACATCCCACATTCATCGTGAGAGACCTTCATCTATTTTCTAGCAACATTTAGGTGAAAGGGACCAAGGAAGCTTGGCTACTGCTTGTAAACTGTGCACCCACAGATTTTGAGGCTTGCCTCAAATCCACCTGTTTTCCTATGGTCAACCTCATGTTTGGGCAAAGGGGTTTATAACGAGGTGGACCAATTCCCCGAGGTTTGCCTGAAACTCTCCCTTGTTTAGTACTGAAACTCCTATGTGGTGTCCCGGGAAACAAATCAATCCCAGGGAAAACACAATGGCTGCTCACCCTGTTATACCCCTGGGGCTGACTCAGTGAGAAATAGATTTATTCTCCTCACATCATTCCCTCAGCTGTGTCTCTAAACCTTAAAACGTCTGTTGATTCACAAACTCGGCTTTCAGTTATGCTGGCTCTAAAGGGCTCCTCCCTGCATTTCCTCTTCTGTGAAATGGGCTTTGCAAACACGCCTACAGAGAGGCTGGCAGGAGCCCTGGAAGTCACCGAAACGTTCTCTTGCGCATTCCCCCAACCTTCCTCGCTGGGAATTAGGATTTCTTTGTAAGAAATCTGTGTTTTACTGGCCGGCCTTGCTGATGTCATGAATACTCTGAGGCTGGACAAATAAATGGCTGTCTCCATAGTGATTGGGGCAGGTTTGTGGTTTCCCTAGTTACACTCTTGAGCGATAACCATCTGTGGTTCCTCCCCGGCAGAGGCACAGGAGGGAGGAGTGAGAAACTGGGAAGATGAAATGTGCTTTTGTTCACGGGATGGAAAGTTATCTCCCACATCTCTGTTTTTTTTACTACTTTTTCTAAATCACTAAGCACAAACTGTAGGAAGGTAGTGAGAAGTGTTTTTTTCTTTTCCATCCCCCAGGGGTTTCAGAAATGTTCCAACTGGACTCTGAACATTAAAAACTATTCCAGCTGTGTGAATATGACCAGCGTGCAGAAGCCAGAGGTGAGGTATTTCTTCCTAGACATGAGGTTGGTGCCCAGGTGAGATGCCCTTCAAATGCAGGTTTGTAAGCAACCCCAACCCATCGGGGCTCTCTCTCTGTGACAGTGTACCCAGGCTGAGGACGCTGTCACTGCCTTAGACCTGGAGAGATTTTTGTTTTCCTTTAAAAGAATCACATGGAGGGCGGTGCCTGTGGCTCAGTGAGTAGGGCGCCAGCCCTATATACCGAGGGTGGTGGGTTCAAACCTGGCCCCAGCCAAACTGCAACAACAACAACAAAAAAAATAGCCAGGCATTGCGGGAGTGCCTGTAGTCTCAGCTACTCAGGAGGCTGAGGCAAGAGATTAGCCTAAGCCCAAGAGCTGGAGATTGCTGTGAGCTCTATGGAGGGTGACAAAGTGAGACTCTGTCTCTAAAAAAATAAAATAAAAGGAAAAAGAATCACATGGATATCTCATCTAGAAATTTAACTAAGACTTCCTTAAATTTATTCATATTTTTAACCAGCCCTTTGGAGGCTCTCGATATTGGCTACCCATTTTTTGTATGGCTCATGCAATTTCTAGCCCTGTGAACGAAGTAATTGACATCCTTGTCCCCGAGTCTCAGTTTCTTCAGTCTCACTTGTAAAATGGAGATAACAACATTTAGCCCAAAAGGAATTTTTGAGTATTAAGGTAATGAAATGTGTGCACTCTGAAAATGTATTTTTGGCATTGCTTAATTTTATTTGCTTTAAAACAAATATTAAATATGGGAATTTGTTTTTACATAGTCTCTAGTTTCTTTCAGCTCTGAAGTTAGGGGACCCGAGATTGATTTCTTATGAGAATCTTAAGGAAAAGTTCCTGTTCATCTCACTCAGACTCTTCTGTGATTTGAACCTATCCTTTCTTTTTCCATCTCAGACCAAATAATCTATTATTTGAGATATTCAGTATATTCATTCTGGAATAAGGGCAACAGTTCAGACTCATATGTTTTTTATACTGTCCAAGCTGCTAAGAGATTGAAATAAGAGAAGTCACCAACAACCTACACAGAAGAAGATATGGACTTTTCCCTCACCAGGAGAATGATGCCAATATCAGCAGCACATTGTCACAATTCCCATAAGAAAGAACCACTGAGGAGAGAAACCAACTTGGTGGCTGTTTCCAATAAATAACCCATCAAGTAAAACCTTAAACACCTAAAATAGTAAAATGCTACATAATGTATGGGGTATAATTTCCTAATCTCAACATTCCATAGTCTGTACACAAACCTTCAGCGAGTAACAATAATACTGTGGTCACAACACAATGATAATTGCCCATACCATTCATTTGTCACTTGCTAAACATTGAGTATTGAGCTGAGCATCTTAATGTCTCATCTTATGGTCTCACAACAGTTCTTACTTTACAGAAGAAGAAAGAGAAACCCAGCTTTGAACTCAGGTCTGCTCACGCTCATGATGACCATGAGGGATGCCACTTTTCTAGAAACAGCTCGGACTCTTCAGCATGGCACTGCTTTACACTCAACCCAACATGTGAGCATACCTCACTATTGCTGGTCCTTGCCCCCTCTTTCCATTTGGAGCACCCCTTCCCCTCCATCAGAGCCCTTTTCAAAGGCCACATCCTCTATGAGCTCTTCCTGTACAAACTTCCACAGAATGAACTGCTTTCTCCAAGTTCTCATGACTCTGTAGCAATCCCCCCTTCAAACAGGTATTTCACAGCACCTGGCCTACTAGTGAACACAGGAGGAAACCAAGGTTCAGACATGTTCTGCAGCGTCACCAAGGGAGCTCAGCTAGTACCTTGGAAAGTCCAGTTCAAAAGGGCCTTCCTGATCCGGGACTCTCAGGGCTCACCTGTCAGGCTAGTGCACTTCTTTCTGATTTCTTTCTGACCTATAATATGACTGTGTGGGAGCAACTGAAGTTATTATAGGCTGGGAAGAGGCTGGTGACAAAAGTCAGCGTTTGGTCTTGGTATATGTCACTGCGACCCAGTTGCTTCCCTTGGCATGCAAACGTTCTTACTGGCAGGGTGGTGGGGGCAGCCTACACAACACTGCCCCATCCCACAGCCTCCCATGTGTCTCTCAAATACAGTCCCTGGGAGTCCCAGTCCATTTGACTTTTAGGAGCACTGGGTGAAGGAGACTAATTTTGGCTCCAGTCACCGAGGACCACAGACAGGTGTCTATATCTTGAGGAGAGGCTTCAATTGTAGGCCACCTATTGGGGCCCCAATGGGGCTTCTGATCAGGCTGGGCCAGCTTAGTCCTTTCCTGAGCAGAGGCATGGCACATCAAGAGAAATGGTTCTCTGCTCCAGGCAAGTTGTAAATTACACGGAGGATCTCAATCTATTTTCCCTGGACGTAGCCTTCCCCAGTGGTGACACAGGCTTGTCTTCCACAGGTGCACAAGCCACGGGCACTGAAACCACTGGGCAGCACTGTCCAGACTGTATGGTAGGTGTTCAGGGCGAGTGACCATCAGCAAGGCATCACTCAAACGTATTTTTGTGGCAGCAGAAGCCAATTAAACATGCCTTGTAAGCTGAGTGTAGGGGAGCATAAAGGCCCTTGTAATTAACTGCTGGAAAAAAGGGCATCAAAACCCAGCACCACAGGCTATGCTGATAACTGCATTTGATTGAGCTAATAAGCAGAACTGAAATGCTCTGGGAAAAGGACTTCCTTTTCTTTACTATTACTTTTAGGGAATAAAGAATGGGTGGACTCACCAATAGGAAAGCAGACACAGGGTCTGTTTAGCACACCACTGTCCTCGCCACACCGTGCCTGGCACATAGAGGGTGCTTGGTACAAAGCCCTAGGGATCACATTAGATACCACTGTACACCTACCACGATGGCTATAATTTAAAAAGATGAAAGTCATAAGTGCCTGGTGAGGACTGGAATACTCCTACATTGCTGGAGGGAATATAAAATGGTATAGCTGCTGTGGAAAGGAGTTTGGTGGTTCCCCAAAAACTTAAGCATAGAATTACCATAGGTCTCAGCCATTCCATCCCTGGGAATATACCCAGAAATAAAAACAGGTTTCCAACAAAAACTTGGACACAAATATTAGACAGTAGCATCATTCACAATAGCCCAAAGGTGGAAATAACCTGAACGTCCATCGATGGATGACTAGATAAATAAATATTGGTTTATACAAAAGGAGTATCATTCAGCCATAAAAAGGGGAGAGGTGCTGACCTGATACATGCTACAACATGGGTGAACCTTGAAATCACTATGCTGAGTCAAAGTACCCAGACACCAAGAGCCACATAGTGTGTGATTCCATTAATGTGAAAAGCCCAGAACAGGTAAATCCACGGAAACAGAAAGCAGATTAGCAAACGTCAGAGGCTGGGGGACGGGTGGGGGAATGGGGAGTGACCACTAAATGGGTATTGGGCTCTTTTTGGGGTGATGAAAAAGTTTTGCAACTACATAAAGGTGATGGCTGCATAACACTGTGGATACACCAATGCTGATGAATTGTACACTTTAAAATGGTTAATTCTATGTGAATTTTACCTGGGTGGGGGGGAAGGTGCTCATTCTTCCTGCAGCAGGAAGGAGCTTTATAAAACCACCACATTTCAAGGGTAACTTCCCCATGACAACACCGCTGTGGAAGGTAGGGAAGTCTAGGGTCAGGACTTACCCTGGGCTCGGTGAGACAGCTGAACTCAATCGAAAAGAGATACCCCAGCATTTGAAGAACAATGAGAATGGAGGAGAAAAACATGGGGCAATTTAATCCACCTGCTTGTGAGGATTCCTTCAGCAAATTTTAAAACTCTTTCTCCTCGCCTGCATTGTGGACACTAACAGCACTCTACAGTCAGGAAAAAAATAATGTTGGTTTAGGCAAAGAGAATGGCGAAGGCAAATTTGAACAGAAAGGGAAAAACCACCCACTAGACCCCCCAAGAAAACACAGAAGGTTGTGAGGTGAGCCGTGGTTTTGCATTTTCCATACCACTGTTCCTCCTTTGCCTCGACAGCCAGCACAGACAACTCAGTAGATTGTATTTGCATTTCTGAAGCTGTGTTCTGCATTTTTGCCTTTGCTCAGATTGGTTCATTGCTGTCCGTCTCTGAGGAGGCTCACCTTCAGGGAGGTGAGAGAAGTACCTTTGGCCAGAAATCCTTTCCTGCCTGGGTCTCTGGGAAGAGACGGTGTAGAGGCTGGGTGAAAAAGTGGAGCCATTTCCCTAAGGCTGTCTCCAAACTCTCCCAGGACTCTTTGGAGCAGCTATGTTGGTCTTACTGAGTTAAATAAATCCCCAAATGTTAGACTGGAAGGAGGCGGCCAGAAAAACAAAGGAAAGGGAGGGTTGGAAGTCAGAGGAGCCCCACTGAGATGGGTCCCCTCTGGGTACCCGGGCACCACCGAGGTGAGGTCATTTCTAAAAGATAGATGAGAAGCTGGCTCTACCCACCAGCTGCCGTGGCTGCAGCTTTCTGTCACAGTTGTCCTATTTAAATGGCCACAATAAGGCTGAAGAAGGTTTCTAATTCCTCCTGATTCCAGAAAGGAGAAATGAGGACATTGTTTACACTCTAGAACTAAGGATAAGAAGCATCCCTCTGGATTAAAAAAGGAAAAGAGGGATTTTCTTTTTTCTCATTTGCCAGCAATAGAGTTTTTATCTAAGATGGCATGGTTTAGTGGAAAAATAAAAACAGCCTGCTTGGGAATCAGATGACAAGGACCTTCAGCCTTGCTGGGTTGTGGCCTGACTTTCTCTACCCATAAAACAAAAGCATGAAACAGGCATGTCTGTGCGCCGGGATGCTGAGTTTAATCCAGGCCCGAGTCCTCACATGGGCATTTTCTCACTTTGTTGTTGCAGGTGCTGCCTGAGGAGTCAGATTTCATTTTTAATGCAGTAAGAATGTAAATGTAAGTTTCCTCCTATGTTTGGAACAATAGAGATGAGGACTTTCCCACAGGCTGGAGATCTGAATGGAAGGCAGGAAAAAATACAAGTATGAATGCATATGGTATTAACGTTTGCCAAAAGGCTCCATGGAAATCCACTGAGCTCAGAAGCCCTCGAAGCACCAATCAGGTAGAGACTCAAGTAGGAGGGGACGAGACCAATCCTCAAGCTTCTGGATGTGTACAGGTTAGACACCAGGGGTCAAGCTTCTGGAAGTGTACAGGTTAGACACCAGGGGTCAAGCTTCTGGATGTGTACAGGTTAGACACCAGGGGTCAAGCTTCTGGATGTGTACAGGTTAGACACCAGGGGTCAAGCTTCTGGATGTGTACAGGTTAGACATCAGGGATCAAGCTTCTGGATGTGTACAGGTTAGACACCAGGGATCAAGCTTCTGGATGTTTACAGGTTAGACACCAGAGGTCAGGCTGCTGCCTCCTTCTACCGCATCTTTTGGAAACGACCCCTGTCTGAGGAACAACTTAATTCCCCCTCCCGTTAGTCACAGAAACAACTTTTAAAGAGCATTCAATAATTTTCCCAGCATTCAATCATTTTATAGCATTTAGAAAGTTACAATGAGATTCCCATATCCAACGTGGTGGTGGAAAAACAAGTCTGGTAGTGGGGAACACACCCTCATCCCTGGTGATGCCCCCAAACTGGGTGAGTCATGAGAAGTACCAGAGATGCAAGTGCAGAGAATGGCCCTTTTAGAACTTTCTTTAAGATTCGCCACTGAAGTCCATTAGGAACAGGATAACTTCCCTCCCCGCTTTGCCTCCTTTAGACATGAGCTCTGGACTTGCATGCTCCTTCTGGCAAGTCCATCCTACTTTTCTGTCCCTATTAAAGGCTAGTCCCCTAGCAAGCCTTGCTGTGGGAAAACCAAGTTCCTTTCAAGAGAGAATTGAGAGGAAAATAGGCTCATTTTCAAAGTGCTATCTTCTCAACCACCCCCGCTCCACCTTTCGAGTCCTGGCCTGGGTCCATAACCCCTGAAGCAGCCTCCAGACTCAGTGGGCACTTGGTACCATTATCAGCTCCCTCTGCTGGTCCTGGCCTTTGGGAGCCTGGGCCTTCTTATACTTCTCAAGCTCTCTAATTCTATTTTGTCTTCTTAAGAAGTTCCCTTTCAAGTTCATCACTCAAGGTTTTGATTTTTCACCCTGGGTTACTCACATGCTTTCTCAGGCATTCATATCCTGGGACTAATCTCAGCATACCTCCATTCCCAATGGGTCCTAGGTCCCTGGCCAGGCTGGGTGGGTGCAGAGGGTCCAAGACTCACATGTGAAGTGTAGGATAGGTCCAGTGCCCACTGCTGCTGAGTACCTCTAAACAGAGAGCCAATGAGGTTTGGGGTGGGGTGAACCCGACAGTCCGGCCACAGTGTGATGCCATCTGTAGGACTTCAAAGTGGCAAAGTCAGAACCCATATGATCAGAGGAAAGCACTGAATAATCAGAGCTAACATTTCCTCTGCCTGTGATGGATAGCCACTTCGGAAATATTTCCCATCCTGACTTTTCCTTGGGTCAGCACTGTGACGGAAGCAGGGGGGCTGGAAGGATGGGGGGGTCTATCTCAGTCATGATGTTCCATCCTAACCCCTCCAAGAAGAGTACGGCACCAGAATTGTCTCCATCCAAAAGGTTTGCATTAACTGTAATGAAGCAAATGACAAAATCAATAAAGTGGGAATTGCGTGGCTGTCATAAAGATGATGTAAATCCAGGGTTCACGATGGTTATGAAGCTATTTAGAATTGTAATTAAAACCAGCACCATTTTTTTCAAGATAAAAGCCCCTTTGACAACCATAAATGCAAGCTACAGGAAATTTTCAACAAATATATTCAAAATTAATGTATGGCACGAAGATGGCATAAATTAACAGAGAATAATCCATAAGCCCAGGCTTCAGAACATTAAGAGCACTGAGTAAAGAGATTTCGATTTCACGTTTGGTTTTCAAGCAATGTGGTTTTCAATTTTAATCAAGTTAAAGCTTGACAGCACTTAGAGATTCTGAGTGAATGGCGTATTTCTGACAACTACTTTTCAATGAGACTTAAAGTGCTGTCTCTGTATTTGCCCAACTCGAGATCTGATGGTGTTTGCTATTTTATGCATCCCACATCTTCCAGAAAAGAATCCAGGGTGTGTAGATTTGGGGGTAGGAGCAGGATGAGGTGCGGGAGGAAGGAGATGGGCTTTCTAAGGCTTCCAGTCCTAAAGAGAGACCTTCCTAGGACTTATTTCTGAGCCCTGCTTACAAACTATAACACAGAATTCTTAGAAAACATCCACCTACTTATTTATCTACTTCCTCCCTTCCTACCTATCCACCCACCTAAATTCAGAACATCACTATTTTGCCTTTAGGTCATTAACAAAATTGTCTCCTATGAACTTCAACTCTGCTGAAGGAGATTCCAGCCTTCTTTGTGATTATAGCTGTAGAGCTGTAGAATGTCAGTGTTGGAAGTGATCTTAGAGATCATCAGGTGCAAGCCCATAATTTTCAAGAGAAGAGGAAAGTGAGGATGAGAGGGAGGAAGAATGACTGTAAATCCTAAGACAGCATTTGGCAGAGACGTCAGGGCTTGGTCACTAACCCCTCAGCACACTGTTTGGGGATGGAGGTCTGAGTGATTAGTGAAAAAACAAAGACAATAAAAGATGACTGAATTGTGTCTTCAAGTCTGAAATGCCACTAAAATGCAGGATGCTTGATTCTTTCAATAATACATTTTGGGCTTCAAAGCAGTCAGGAGTGGGGGCTAACAGGTAGAAACTAAGGAGTCTCAGGAATTCAGGGGTATACTTATTAATCACATGTTTTATTTTCTGCATTTTATTATAGTTTGACATCTGGGAAGTGGGGGTTGCTGGCTTGGACAGACTACCTCTCCCACAGCTAACTAATTCCTAGAGATAGTAAACCACTTATCAGCAAGCCATCCGCATACAAGCCAACCAATGCCAGTCCACGTCCCACCCACCAGCTTTATCTAATTCTCACACACCAAGCCAATGTTATTCACCCTTCTCTAAATCAACCCAGGGCCAGCTACCAGACAACGAGGGCAGCCTCTAAGCACCAAGTCCTGCAGGGATTATTTACACTGGCCAATCCTAAACTGTTCCTCCCCTTCCTGCCCTGCATTCCCAAGGAGACCCCAGTAAGGGCTCTGGCCTCTGCTTCTGTCCAACTCTGGCGTGTCCCCTCCCCTGTGGCTCTCACTGCTGGTGGAGCTGTGAGTAACAGTAAACTTTCTGTCAACAGCACTGGCCGCTGTGTCGTCCCCCCAGTCACCTTTACAAATTAAGATCAAGGGGACCCAGGTTTTGGTTGCTACTCCTGCCAACCGTTTCAATGATCCTGGTCAAGCTTCATCTCCGCATTTTTAAAAGGAGAAATTTGGATTGTACGATTTATTTCTCAAAGCTCTTTACAGCTTGTTAAATCTATGACTGTCAGTTGAGCGACCTGCATTGCAAACCCCCAACGCAATAGGCAGTGAGGCTGGCAGCAACGGAGGAATTGTATGCCAGCCGGGCCATTTATTATAAAAGCACATCTCATACCTGCCCTGGTAGTAAAATGGGCAAAGAAAAGGCATCATTTCAGGAAATCTAATTACATTAAGTAGCTGATTCCAGAAAAGGGTCTCGGCCTGATAGTCTACCAAGACGACTCATCCTCCGTTATGATGAACAATCCATGAGAAAAAAGTGCACATCCACAACTCCATTGTCCTGCTTGAAATCAGGTTACAAAAACTGTATCTGGAAAGTTACAAACACTGTGAAACACCTTCACATTCGACCGAATGGAAATACACTGCCAGTCTTTGCTTTCAGATGGCCTGGGTCACACAAAGAGGGCCTAGGAGGGGACGATTCAAACCTGCCTACCTCTGAGGTGCACAAAAAGGAAGCCCTCCCAAATCCAAAGCAAGAACCCTCTGCTGGGGGAAGCCTTGGCATTTTGGTGTGCAGGGCATAGAGGAACACTTTTTCACATGAGCAGCTGGATAGTGTCAGTGAAAGTATCACTTAATGGGGCTACGGCAGATGCAACCCCAGGAGACCAGTCTTCTCTTTATAGAGAAAGCACAGAACAGGGCAATTCCTGAAGTGGAGCTGAAGTTGAGAATCTCGGCTTTGTGGTCTATTTATTTTTCACGTAGGTGGAAAACATGCCTAGGACCGACACAAGGTCAAAGAAATCCCTTGGGATGTTAAAAATAAGGCATGGGCAGCTAGAGGCAGATTAAAGGGGATGGAACACTCTGATTCAGGAAAATTAGAAAACTTTCTTTTCAGTTTCTGTGAAATATCTTTAAAATCAGAGTGCATAAAACTCCAAAGTGATGACAGTTAGTTGACATTTTACTGCACGGTGGTGTCCTCTTTGCTGTGACTACTTTGGGCTGAATCACCTTCCTCGAGCCATGGCCCTTTCCCTGTTCATTTTTTCTCCTCCTACAGATCACTCAAGAGAGAGCTGGGTTTCCCCTTCTCCGTTGTCTGTCTGGTTTAGGTAACAGTGTGGGCCAGGGTAAAGAAGGAAACAAATGCCCTGCATGAGATACCTGTACTTCAAACCTGGAGCCCTTCAGAGTCAAGTCAAATGCAGTCTGTTCACAACGACCCAAAGTTTAATTTGCCTGATGACTGAATAATAACTCAATATTTGTGTTTCCTCAATGAGCGGATTTCTTTAGTGACCACACAGAGCCAGAAGCACACTTTGAACTTGGGTGTGGAGTCTCTTTTTAGAAAGAAGCAAGCAAACATTTACAGCTCTGTGAGCTAAATATGCCTAAATAGACAAACGCGATATTCAGCCAGTGATCTAATTGACATTTTACTCGGGCAAGAGAAGTGGGGCCAGCCCCACGGCAGGCAAATTCATTTTCCAAAGGTCATGGGGTTGCTGCTGGTGATTTGTTGTTGAAAGATATCTCAGAACTGGTCAAGACCACAATCAGAGATACCCATGGAATACAAATAGTTCTCCTCATTTGAAACTAGTAACTGCAAGTATGGCTATACTTATGCAAAAGGTAACGATCACAGTTTCCAGTTACGGTCAACTCTGGCTGAGACAGAGGGCGTGTGGGGCATGGCCAACTCAGAGTCCTATAAGTTGATGCTGGAAAAGTGCACTCTGGCATCTGATGCTAGGGAATCAAGTGAAATGACAATGCTCTCATTCTGTTGGCTGAGTTCAGATGGATTAACTCATAAAAGTTTCTTAATACATAAATGTATGTGCACGATAAAAGAAAAGTTCAGAGAGGTCATCACAGAGTATAGAGTGAGAAGCAACACCCCTTCTGGCCCATTCCCCCAGCCTTAGACTGAAGTCTGCCTTAGACTGTTATTAAAGTTGCCTATGAATTTGTCAATAAATATTCCACATATACAGGGTGGCTGTAAAGTTCATGTGCAATTTAAAATTGACAACTATTTAAAATTGTACACGAACTTTATGGCCACCCTATATAAAAGCAAATACAAATATACTGCTTTAAAAATCCAAATGTTTTTTTTTTTTGACTTATTTCTTTTCTTTCTTTCTTTTTTTTATAATTAAATCATAGCTGTGTACATTAATGCGATCATGGGGCACCATACGCTGGTTTTATAAACCATTTGACATATTTTCATTACACTGCTTAACATAGCCTTCCTGGCATTTTTTTAGTTACTGTGTTAAGACATTTATATTCTACATTTACTAAGTTTCACATGTACCCTTGTAAGATGCATCTCAGGTGTAATCCCACCAATCACCCTCCCTCTGTCCATCCTCCCCCTTCCCTACCCCCAACCCCTTCTCCATATTCTTAGGTTATAACTGGGTTATAGCTTTCATGTGAAAGCCATAAATTAGTTTCATAGCATGGCTGAGTATATTGGATACTTTTTCTTCCATTCTTGAGATACTTTACTAAGAAGAATATGTTCCAGCTCCATCCATGTAAACATGAAAGAGGTAAAGTCTCCATCTTTCTTTAAGGCTGCATAATATTCCATGGTGTACATATTATACCACAATTTATTAATCCATTCGTGGATCAATGGGCACTTGGGCGTTTTCCATGACTTAGCAATTATGAATTGGGCTGCACTAAACATCCTGGTACAAATATCTTTGTTATGATGTGATTTTTGGTCTTCTGGGTATATGCCTAGTAGAGGAGTTATAGGATTGAATGGCAGATCTATTTTTAGAACTCTAACTGTTCTCCAAACATCTTTCCAAAAGCAATGTATTAATTTGCATTCCCACCAGCAGTGTAGAAGTGTTTCCTTTTCTCCACATCCACGCCAACATCCCTGGTCTTGGGATTTTGTGATATAGGCTAATCTTACTGGAGTTAGATGATATCTCAAAGTACTTTTGATTTGCATTTCTCTGATGATTAAAGATGATGAGCATTTTTTCATATGTCTGTAGGCCGTGTGCCTGTCTTCTTCAGAGAAGTTTCTCTTCAAGTCCCTTGCCCAGCCTGGGATGGGATCACTTGTTCTTTTCTTGCTTATACGTTTGAGTTCTCTGTGGATTCTGGTTATTAAACCTTTGTCGGTTTATCTGCAAATATCTTCTCCCATTCTGAGGGCTGTTTGCTTGCTTTACTTACTGTGTTCTTGGCTGTGCAGAAACTTTTTAGTTTTATCAGGTCCCAGTAGTGTATTTTTGAAGCTGCTTCAATTGCCCAGGGGATCCTTCTCATAAAATACTCACCCAGACCGATTTCTTCAAGGGTTTTCCCTGCACTCTCTTCTAGTATTTTTGTAGTTTTATGTCTTAAGTTTAAATTTTTAGTCCAGTGAGAGTCTATCTTATTTAATGGTTAAAGGTGTGGGTCCAGTTTCAGTCTTCTGCAGGTTGCCAGCCAGCATCATTTGTTAAATAGGGAATCTTTTCCCCACTGAATGTTTTTAATTGGCTATCAAAGATCAAATAACGGTAAGTAGCTGGATTCATCTCTTGGTTCTCTATTCTGTTCCATACATCTACCTCTCTGTTTTTGTGCCAGTACCATGCTGTTTTGATCACTATCGATTTATAGTATAGTCTGAGGTCTGGTAGCATGATTCCTCCTGCTTTGTTTTTATTTCTGAGTA